>JANHFL010005724.1:147336-157338 GCA_032468155.1 Oxyrhabdium leporinum | reverse complement strand
GTAGTTACAACAGCATGTTTGGGCTGTGGTTACATGCAAGCAGGATAAGGTCATCAGTTTGTTTCTCCATTGTTATTCCTTCTGGCTCTTGACGTTTTGAATTGTGACATAAGACAATCGGAGAAAATTGCTATAGTGAAAGTTAAAAAATAATAATTTTATAAACTAAGAGCATTTGCCAGTGATTTTGTTTTAATGATTTTGTTTTAATTTTGGAGTATCTTTTTATTTTATTTCAAAACAACCAGATTAAAGTATGGAATTAAATTAAAATGAGAAAAAGTACAATGTAATTGTTGGGAATAATTTCTGTGGTAAAAATGAATGTTACTAGAACATTGTTCTTATTTCAGACAACACCTGTTTTGAATACTGATGTATCACTTAAACTGTGGCAAGAAAAGACATATCTAGATTTCTATGGCAGGGGAGAAAAACGGCTTAACTATAAGATTCTCCAAGATAAAAAGAAAAGAGGAGGATTGGGATTACCTGATTTTTAAATTGTACTTTGCTGCATGCTGCTTGGTTTGGGTGAAGGAATGGCTGTTGCTAAGAAATAAGAGAATTTTAGATTTAGAAGTTCATTGTCTGAAATTTGGGTGGCATGGTTACTTGTGATATGATCAAATTAAAGTACATGTAGATTTTAAAAATCATTATATTAGGAATTTCATATGTACTTATGGAATAGCTACAAACCCAAGCTATGCCTGGAAATATCTTTGTTGGCCTCAGTTCAAGAAGTGTTTTTATAAAAAAAGAAACACTGGGCAAAGAGAAATTGGTAACAAAGACTTGCTAATACAGAAAAATGGGAGCTTAAAGTAAAATTAAGAGAAGAGTTGACTGCTGAGGTATTTAGTTTTCAATGGTTCTAATATGAACAATTAAGAGAAAAGGTAAAAAGTACCGGGAATATAATGTGATAAAACAGAATTTGAACAGGAATTATATAGAAATAATGAACATGTGATTGTGAAAATATATGTTTTTGTTGAGATTTTAAATGGAGGAAGAGTGAGTTAAAGACTATATAGTAAAATGGGCCAAGAATTTTGATTATAATATTCAAATTGGAGAAATGTGGTTAAAAGGCCTGAAATTCACATTGTCTTACAATTAAAAAAAATGTTTTTTAAGTGATGTACCATTGGTACACGACACCAGAGAGAGATGGCTGTATTTTCAGAAATGGCTAAATTAACTTTTTTGATTAAGAAAGAAACTTTAACTACTTGTATAAAAAAAAACCCTTGAAAACTCTTCATAGACCTTTGGCTGAAAATTGATAAATGAACTGCTCAGCTTGGAATGTATTACCTGAAAACGTTTGTTTATAGGAAGAAGGCAACTGTGATATCAATATGGAAGGGTGGGATGGAAATTGCTATGTTTGTAACTATTGCAAAGAAGATTGGAAATTGCTTTTTCAAATGTTTTTCTTTCTTTTTATTATTCTTCATTTTTCTTTTATCTTTTTATAATCTCTCTTTTTTAAAAAATTCTGTTTCAGTAGTTTTTAAAATCTTTGTGAATTTTTTTTTTGATTAAAAATTATTCACAAAAGAAGAAAAAAGAAAGCATCGGTCTGACTTGTTCTCATTAAATGATAGTTAAATAATTGAATTAGGAATGCATTAATAATTAATGCTATTGCAAGATATCACTTCATTTTTTAGCAGATTAGAAACTGATCACGGTTACTTGCATAATTAACTTCACTTTTAACATTTCATCTTGAATTTATATTATGTAGCATTACAATTGATGGAATTAAACCATGGTTCTCGGATGTTAGAGCTTCCAGAATTGAAAACCAAACTACAATTCTTATTTATTGATTTTATTTCTTGCCATCACAGTAAAAATACAGATAGTCCTCGACTTGCAACAGTTTGTTTAGTGACTGTTCAAAATTATAACAGCATTAAAAACAGTGATTTATAACCATTTTCACACTTATGACTGTTACAGTGATCAAGTGATCAAAATTCAGATGCTTGGCAACTGACTCATATTTATGATGGTTGCTGTATCCCATGGTCATGGGATCACCTTTTGCAAACTTCTGACAAGCAAAGTCAATGGGGAAGCCAGATTCACTTAATTGAATCTTGCTACTTACTACTTTAAGCAGTTACGACTACTTACACTTACTACTTTAACACCTGCAGTGATTCACTTAACAACTGGGGCAAGGTAGGTCAAAAAATGGGGCAAACCTCACTTAACAAATGTCTCACTTAGCGGTAGAAATTTTGGGCTCAATTATGGTCATAAGCTGAGGACTACCTGTACAGCTGGCAGGTTATAATCTCTTCAATTACATGAAGATGCTTCTAATATAAAACAATAGCTCAAAATTTAAAAAACTGATGATTAAGCTACTATTGCATAATAGTTTATACATCACAAAAACAGACAAAAGTACAACCAATAAAACAGAATAGTTCAAAAGCTCACCTAAATAGTTCTGTTTTTAGTGTTTCTGACAAGCTAATACACTGAGAATAAGGGGAACGTATTCCAAAGGGCAGGCATATTAACAACCCATTCCTTTGTTTCCTGAAACTGAGGAATTTTTAAAGATTCTCCTGGGATTTTCAGGTTGGTCAGTTTATACTGGAAGAAGAAGAAGCCAGGTCTCTATGGAGATTCTCAATCATCCAGGTCATGGTTATCCCTGAATTTTTATTTTGAAATTTTATTTTGAAATTTTATTTTATTTTGAAATAGTGTTGTGAACCGCCCCGAGTCTTCGGAATGGGGCGGTATATAAATTTAATAAAATAATAAAATAATAATAATAATAATCCCAAAGGTGCTTTTTAAAAGGCTACTAGACTTTCTTCATTTTTTTCTTGACAATGTTTTGTTTCTCATCCAAGAAGAAACTGAAGAACTGAAGAAACTTCTTGGATGAGAAGCAAACTGTTTTCAAGAAAAAACGAAGGAAAGTCCAGTTGCCTTTTGAAAAGCACTTTTAGGACAAGAAGCCATGTAGGGCTTTAAAGGTCAAAGGTACCATTAGAGTAGGTTGATATTATGCAATATTAATATGATACCAATAGAATTCCATTGATTTAGGTGGCAATCCTTTATTCTTTCTGGATCATCTTGGAAAACAATGAAATCTATATTTCTGCACTATAAATACTGGATTGTGAAATTAATCTATTAAAAGGACATGTACTTCTACTGAAATACATACATTAATAGGAAATGTACTTCTGTTGATTCATTTCTCAGAACACTTCTATTACAGCCCATGTGAATGTGTAGCTTGCTCCAAGAAAAAAGCATGCAATTTACTTGGGAAAATGTGTGCCAGGTTTGTATCACTTTTAAACATCCCAAGAATGTAACTTGCATTATTTTTTACAGGTATTCACTGAATACATTTGCAGAATTCAATTTTATTCAATTAAAGCATTAATTCTATGTATTAATTGAATACATTAAAGGTATTCAAAGATGTATTCAAGTCATTGAATGCAATGGATAGAAATAAATTGATATAAACATGAAAAATTAATTCAAATGCAATCAAACATGTAAAACCCAACTAAAATTTATATAAGATGTATACATTATACATTGAGGGTTCGAGCCAAAATATGCCCTATTTCTGTCAATTGTCCTCAGTTCAGTTTGTTTGGGGCATCTTTACAGATCTATCAGATGTAAAAAGGATCTAGAAATGTAACATCTGACCTACTAAGCATTTGCAAACTTGTTCCTTCTGCAAGTGGGTGGTTAGTCACATCTACAAGCCTCCCACATGATTTATCTAGACAATGCAAAGCATCATGACACCAAATCTCTTCAACTGAAAGTAGCCAAGTGCACAGTTGGTAACCATGGCAGCTGCAATTACTAAAATAAATTATAAAGCAGCGTGCATATGGATTTGTGGCTTTAGATTACACTCACTTCCTTTTTTGAAGGGCTATGTTCAGTTCTGTTCATAGATTCTGACATTGGCAAAGCCCACATCATACAGATTGGAAAGCTATGTTCATGCCATTCCTAGATTTACATGATGAAATAGAAAAATAAATGTACCTATAAGGCCAAATATAGGTATTATATTTCATGGCCACGAGACAAACTTTGTTTTAACTATGGAAAGAATATGAAAAAATCAGTAAAATTGCCAGCTCTTCAGTATTGCTACTGAAAGTTTACCTAAAATAACTAAGCTCATATTACCTCCTGCCTTTTTAGTTTGGCTGCTATGGACCATTATTCACCAAGGTTCAAACTGTTTTGACTAATGGTTGACAATTTTACATGCTGGATTTTCAATACGCAACATTTTATAATACCAGTTTCTAATAAACAATCAACACATTGTTCATGAGTACAACATCTCTGTCGCTATCATCTCCTCTTGCTTAGCATCCCAGGGTATGCAGGTGAACCATATTAGGCTAAAAGAATTAGCAGTCCAACATTAATACAAATAGTCTTCAATTTATGACCATAACTGAATCTGGAATTGTGGTAGTATGTCATTGAGGTCATAAGTTGGGTATATGTGACTGGATTTGAAATTACAATCATGGAAATCCACTTCCCCCAATAGGTGGGTTTTTTTCCAGAAACTGGAAGTAAATACCAGAAATAGGCATTAAAAAAAAATCACAAATCATGTTCACATGGCTGCAAATGGTCCTAACACAATTGTGTGTGTGTGTGTGTGTGTGTGTGTGTGTAGCCATTGTAACTCCGAAAACAGGTTCTAAGTAGCTCTTGGGAGGTCTATTGTAATTTCAAAGAGTCAAAAGTCAAGGACTATCTGTATAGTTAACCCCCAACACTTCAATAATTCAGGAAGACCAACACGTATATCAACAAATTAGTTGAGAAGGTAAGAATATAGCTGTATCCATCTCAGACCCAACTTAGTCTGGTGTTTGCCTTTTCGAAAGGTAACCTGAGATGCCCAAAGATCAGGAATTGGAACAATCACTTTCCCTCCACTGTTTCCTTCTAACACATACAGTAACGACTGCTCTTCCTAATCGGAAAGTAAGACTAAGTCCTGAGGTTTATTAGTCCTTTTCCTCCATTAAGTTTTGCTAACGCCATCTCCCATTCTTCTTCCGAACTTTGTGTTCCCAGTCATCTGAATAAATAGTGACAGTGCCTTCCTCCTCATTTTGTATCCAATCAGTTTCTTCAGATATGAGAGCAGTAATTACTGGAACAGTAATAAAAACCTCTGGCAAGTAGGAGGTTTCACTCTTTATTAGTCAAGACAACCTGTGTAAACACAAAGCTGCTGGTTTTGTATAATAAGGCAGAATAAAGATTTCATTTTTAAGTCCACCTATGCTCATCCCAAAATACAAATATGTTCATCATCAACTTAATATATAATCAGAATGAATGGCTGAAATAATTGCATGCCTCAGAGCATTCCTGAATTGTTAGTGCGAGATTAACACAGACTGGAAAATGCTTCACTTTTTTATATTTATTATCTGTTCATTCTTAGTACGCCATTGTATATACAATTTGTAGCACTGGGCAACATCTGCAGTCTGATCTGTTTTGGTTTCCACTAAGCCCATTTGTACTTGATAAACAGAATTTGCTACAATTCCCCCCTCTTTTGGGGGGAGAGTTGCAAATCTCTTGATTCAGCCATCAGCTAATAGCTTGGATTTTTAACAAGAGCTCAAAACAGGAGGAGAATGTACTTTTTGTACCTTGCATCCAAAATCCTAGAACATATAATTTGCTTAAACGTGGTTTAAGAGGAAGCTTCATCAAACTGTCAAAGAAGAAAAACACAAAGAAAAAATGTTCCTTGCAGACAGGATTTATACTCCTCTTCTGCAAGGAGTGTAAATCCTTCCATTCCCCACCATCCAGTCAGAGCTGAAGAAGCTTCTTGGATGAGAAGTGAAATGTCTTCAAAGAAAAAACAGAAAATCCAGTTGCCTCTTGAAAAAACACCTTTGGGATATTGAATTGGATGCCTTACTTACTCTGCAAATAGTTATTCAAGTTCATGTCTGGTTTAAAAATCTAATAAGTGTAAAAGTTCTGAAGTTGCAATAAGCACTCAGTTTCAAACCTGACCATCGTGTTAATCTTCCTGACTATAATGAATTATGTTATACATTTATTCAAATAACAATTATGCCAGAATGTATCTGTGTGTATTCTCAGATGCAGATCTCTATTCCTTTTTCATTCTGTATTTTGGTTGTCCTTTTTATTTTGATGATCTATCAATAGCCACCTTCATTAAAATCCTTCTCTCCAGCATGTTAATTTTCCATATAACGGCGATCTTGTTTGTTTGTAGAGAAATATAATGTGTGAACATCACACGCATTTGAAGTGGAAATGGCAAGAAGCTGGTTCTCCTCAAAAGATTTTTGTGGGAACAAGATTCAATATATTTTAACCACTAAATCTTTAGTAAGGAAAATGTTAGCATATTCCCAAAAAATAAAATACTTCAAAGTAAATTTCACTCAAAATACAGTATGTGATTTACAGGGGAGAAAAAAAATCTCCTTCCCTTAAATATCCAGCTAACTAACTCAAACTCAATTAATTGAATAAGTATCATCAAGCTGCAGGGAGTGATTTCCCCCCTCCCTTTTTAAAGTGGAATGAGTCTAATTACTTTAATTAGAACTGCTATAATTGTCCCATTTTCTTTGTGGGGCTCAGTTTGCTTAATTACCTTGTGGGGAATAGTGTGAATTGCTAATATCTCCTGGTTGCAGGTCACTAGTGGCTTCCTTCCAAAATCATCTTTATGTCATACACATTGCAGACAGGAAATTGTCCTGTCACTTATTGGTAGAGGTGATAATGGATGCTTTAGGTGATAGAAATACTCAGCAGTGGTTTAATTTTGGAGAATTACATCTCATATTTGGGGTTGTCAAATCTGGTTTGTTGGTTTGGCCTCAAATCCATCTTAGTCAAAGCCAGCTAAACCCCTCTAACCTGAGATCATCATTATTTAAAGCAGGCAAACTCACGTTGTCACATGATGTATCGTGACTTTCCCCCGCTTCGCTAAACTGGGCGTCAGTGTGGCCAGCACGTGACTCATCCGGCCCATAGGCCGTGAGTTTGACAGCCCTGATTTAAAGGCAGGTATGTGCATGGAAGTGGTAATTAGACTTAATAATTAATTATATAGAATAATATCTAAGATATTCTTGGATGGGAAGATGAACAAGAACTGTTGGAAAAGCCATTCTATACTTCCTTTACTAAATAATTGAACTTTTATTCCAGAGAATGATAGAGGCAGCTTTTCCTCTCAGAAAGATGGAAAGAATTCCTTTAAATCTGGAAACTGATTTTGTTTGATGGTCATTGCAGAATATATGATCTGCCAAATAGTAGCCATTGTTAATTTGAACGTTACCGACTTTCCACTATAATAGCAAAACGGTGATTCCAGGCGGCCTTGTGAATGTGATTAAATCTGTGCTGATCATGTATCACAGGGATTTGGGGACCTTTCTAGTTGTAAAAGGACAGTATAAGGTTCCAAGGCTGAAGTCCCCTATCACTGAGAGGAAAGTTAAATTTAAATATAAAAATACCAGAAACTTTTCCTCCACAAGGCAAGGAAAGAGGAATGAGGCATATTCAGCATAAAACAGCCAAGAAATAAAGATAAAAGATCTTCACACAAGTCTTCTGCTTTTTTTATAGATAATCTTTATTAAATTTAAAAAAAAACATTAAAATCATAAGAGAAAAAGGAGTGATACATGTTGGAACATCACGTGACTGCATATTATAATTTATAGAGGGCGGTCTTTCATTTGAGGATATCCAAGTCCAAATTAAAAATAACCACAAAATTAAAGAGTGTGGAAATCATTAGGAACTGTTCATAAACTCTCTCTCTCTCTCTCTCTCTCTCTCTCTCTCTCTCTCTCTCTCTCTCTCTCTCTCTCTCTCTTCCCCCCTCCCTCTGTCCCGTCCCCCCCTCTCTCCATCCATGCATGCAGAGATTGGATATGAAAAGTAAAATGTCATTCTGAGAGCATAAGGGGACATATGTATCACCTGTTGAGAACACCTTAAACTAAACTCATCCTATTCCAGGATTGTGTGTTTTTGGTCCCAGGAGAAGGCATAGCTGCTTTAAGAGATTCTTATTAAGTGTTAAGCATGTATTCATATGTTCACTGAATCACATTTTCCCCTTTGAATTCAGATTGCTGCTCATTCCTGAGAGACAGAAAGTGCACATGCGCGTATTAGGCAAATCTGTATGCCCTTTTTTAGTTATATAGAAATGACCCAGCCTAGAACATTTCAATTTTCAAAGTAATGGCTTTTTCAATCTGTAACAAAAAAAGTGAAAAATTGTAGCATTTTGAAGAATAATTGCACTTGCAATTGCACTTAGACTTATATACCACTTCACAGTGCTTTACAGCCCTCTCTTAAGTTTACAGAGTCAGCATATTGCCCCCAACAATCTGGGTCCTCATTTCACTGACCTCAGAAGGATGGAAGGCTGAGTCAACCTTGAGCTGGTGACACTTCAATTGCCGAATTGCTGGCAGCCAGCAGTCAGCAGAAGTAGCCTGCAGTACTGCATTCTAATCACTGTGCCACTCACATAGAATTATTGTGAGAGCCACTTTTTTTTTTGCTTCATGCTGCCTTAAGCAGTACTATTTTCGGGAAGATAAAATCTGTCATTGATTATCTAGTTTATATACATGTAACAATTATGCCACATTTCACGCATTGCAATACCTTTTTCTTTTCCTATAATATCTTTCTGAAGAAAAAGGTCACAAAGTGGGGAAAAAGCCCATTTAATGTTGGGATCAGAATATAGGCTGAACCAACAGACTTTAGTTCTCTTCAGTGGGAGGATGAAGTTGCACTCTGGAGTCCCTGCATGACACTTCTAAGACATTGAAGACTATCTATTGACATCACAAGCAAGTTGTCTGTATCCTAAACCATTTTTTTCATACATGGCTAATATTTGAAAGTTGGTTTGATACTAATCCAAGGCATGGTGACATTGCAAAATGATTCATCCAACAGATGAAGCTAAGCAGAGATAAGTTTAAATGCAAAATAAACTGAAGATCCCTTGTAATTTTCTGTGTCATTTAATTTGATTTTAAGAAAGAAATTACGGGATACAAAATGCTACAGCTAAAAGGGCACATCCGTTTACTGTATAATAGAATCTGTTATTAAGCTGTTCTCTTTCATAGTTCAATCTCTCAAAAAGGAACATCTTTCAAAATGGGACTTTTCTGCTGTCAGAGTGATGTAGCAAACCCGATCCGATTGTTCTGCCGGTCAAATTCGATGTAGTACTGCTTAATAAAAGTTGCACCCAGAAGCCAGAGAGGGCCGAGAGGAGGAGGAATGTCAAGAGCCGAGAATGCCACAACGCAGAGCTCTTCCCCATATTTTGAATGCTGCAGAGAAAGCAATCCAAACAAAAGGAAGTAAATCAGCAAGATGCCCTGAGTAATGCCTAATAATATAACGTCACAAACTGGATTCTCGATTTACTTGCTGTCAGACCTTTGATTTAATCACCAGCTCTCAAAAGTCCCTCCCAAATTTATTTTCTCAGAGCTTTGACTTTCCAAGTTTTATCTAAACCTGGTTGCTCACCCATATTTGTTCCTTTTATTGCAAATCATGGCTCCAGATCTTACCTTGAGAACATAGGTAGAACTGCTGAGTGAGTAGGTCATATCACCAAGATGGAAGGAAATGTCAGGCAGCAAATGAATTTTTTTACATTCAACGACATACTGTGAGAGAATAAAGGAAATAGAGGATAGAAAGGCTTTTAATTCCTATGTTATAAGTCCCAGTGCTTCAGGTAATAGGAAAGGGTCTTATGTCTGTTTTTCCCAGCTGATAATGCATCACTATAGAGAAGATATTTATTTTTTATTTATTTAAAATTAAATTTATATACCGCCCCATTCCAAGGACTCGTGGCGGTTCACAACT
>JANHFL010005724.1:100330-119994 GCA_032468155.1 Oxyrhabdium leporinum | reverse complement strand
TTTTTACCGTAGTCCCACAGGCTTCTTGCACATGCAGTGGAGAACGGACCTGGAAAGCAGGTTAGTGAAGGGATGTCGCTGCCCTGGGAATGGGGTGGGGGTTTGGAATGGGTGGGGAAAAAATTAGGGCACCCCTAAAGAAAAGGGCCTAGCTGTTTTTTAGGGATCAAATGAAAATAAGACCCAGTCTTATTTTCTGAGAAACACGGTATCAGTTTGGATCTTTGAAACTAGCATCTATTTTGGTACAGACCCAAAATGAACAAACTCCATTAAGCATCTTGAAATATTCCTGGTGTAAATCAGTGTCAATGCATGGTTTTGCTTCTCACAGCCCTTTACACTTATATTAGTTTACATTAGCTTTGCTCAACCTGGTATCCTGTAGCTGTACTGGACCACAACTAGTGATGGGATTCAGCTGGTTTGCACCAGTTCAGTTGAACTGATATTTAATTTTTTTTGCAATTTGGCGAGCCGGCTGATCCCACCACTACCTCGCCCTTCCCTGCTCCTCCCCCTCCTCTCCCAGCCACTCCTCGTCACTCCTCATTGTTAAGGCCATTGGTGGGGGAGGGAGACCAGGTCTGGGCCTGCTACACACAGCTGAAGGGCTGTCTCGGGGGGGGAGGGACGACACTCACGGAGAGACTTGGTCATCTTTTGGGCCCAGCTCTCGACTTTTGTGGGGCCTCCAGGTGGGAGCCTGACAGAAAGCTCCTGATCTGGACACACATTGTCCCAGCATGGTGCTCTCCCCACAGAGCCACCTGCTTGCCCACCTGCTGGCTGGGGTGGCCCAGAAGTGGCACATCCCCTATCGCAGGCTGGATGCAGGGCCCAAGACGGAGGGGAGGGCAAACTGTCGGCAGCTGCCCAGAGGCCCCGCAGAAGTCGAGAACCGGGCCCAAAAGGCAGCCAAGCCTCACCATTGCTCCCAAGGCGGCCGACGCCCTTTGACTGAGTGCAGCAGGCCCAGAGAAGGTTGTCCTCCCCTGCCGTCAGCCTTACCTTCTCAGTCCAGGCAAGAAGTGGCTGGGATGGGAAGGGTGAGGTGTGGCCGGACATGGTGAGGAGAGGCCAGGCGTGGCGAGGTGTCCCTCAACCTCAGTGACTTTGAGTTGGCCACATCCACCCAGTCACATGAACACCCAGCCATGCCTACCCAGCCGGTCATTAGGGCAGAGAACCGGTTGTTAAATTATTTGAATCCCACCACTGACCACAACACTCAGAATTTAGAGTTAGTGTACATCCAAAAGACATTAGGTTGGTCACAGCTGATATGCATATTATTAGCAATCTTGGGACAAAGATTTTTGGTGACAATTTACTACAAGTTTGTAATGTCTGTTGGTTATGATCCTACAGCAGCATCTTACGAATACATTTCAGATTACAGTAAATCACACTGCTGAGAGATCACCAGTACCAGTTAGAGATACTATGAGGTTATCTGACTTGTCTCCTGGGACCAGAAGCAAGTAGGTTTACTTAGCTTGTTCCCTATAAGCAGATTTGTAACCTGTAGTAAAATAGGTAAATGTGCCAATTGAGCAATCAATAGTAACAATTTTAAAAAGGGTTGAGCTTTCAGAGACACCATGATTAGTTTTGATTATATTTTCAGAGTGAAACCAATGACATATTGCTGAAATATGATCGACAAAACCCTATTTGCTAAGTTCATACTCACTCTGAAGGTCTGTAATTTCCAACATATTAGAAAGACTTAGAAAGGATTGGCTGTCAAGACTCCCAGGTATTTCTCAGTTAGTGAACCTTGGAAAGACCTTTAGCCCTTACTGCTTTATCTTGCAAATTATTAACCTCTCTGCAATGGAGACTTCATTGAACTATCATTATAGATCTTACAAGGTGAGCAGTGTTGTTACAATCAGTGTCACGGCAGTGTCACATTGAGTATGTTCACTGATTGAGTTATTTGTAAAAATAATAATGGTGGGACACTAAAATAAATAAATGAACAAACGAACAAATGAATGAATGAATAAGCCTTAAGAAAGAGAAAGCAAAACCTGAGATACAGAATAACCACCAATCAGTCCCTAGTGTGATATGATGCACAGCATATTTAAGTAGAATTTCAATTTCTAAATGTGATTCGATGCCCATAAGTAACATATGCTACTGTACTACAAATTGATATTCTCTTTTGTCTAACTTTTTGTGCATAATTACTTTTTTAAAAAAAATCAAGATTAAATGTACAATCTAATGAATGATAAATTGCTAGATAACAGTCGCAAATGCATATTTTAGTAAGGAAGCCCTCAGAAGTCAGGAAACAAATAAACATCAGAAAAAGCTTTATTACTAAGGAATCAGGGGGGATATTGAGAATCTGATTATCTGATAGAAATTGTTTCATGTTAGCATTTTGCCATTTTTCTCTTTTCCATATAAATACTATTTTTCCTCTCTCCAATGTACTTTAGGAGCATTTCCTTTTAATACATTGCTTATATAGTTATATTGTTATATAACATTGTTAGATATATTGTTATAAAAATAAGTTTCAGTTCTTGACAAGGCAATGAGCACAAAGCATCATTATACAACTAATTAAATGATCAGGGACATCTACATCATCTGTGTGAGTCACAGAACATATTTTTATAAGGAAGAACATGTATCATAGTGATACTAAATAGCTAATGCAGGAAAACCAATGACTCATGCAGAGCATTATATACATGAAATGTATAGTCGTTTCTAAAAATAGTTTATTGTATTAATTTCATATATTATTTACTATGTTTGAGTAAAAACTGTACTATAGGATGATAATGGTTTCAACATCCATAGTAATTTAACTTTGGAGCCTCACTTCCTTTATAACAGAGAACATATAGTTTTTATATTTAGCTATGGTAAACAAGGAGTTCTCATCCTTGAATACTGATAGGGGTGCAACTATATACGTATTTGCTGGTATATCATTAAGAGATGAAAACTTGTGATTTATATTCCTTCTTGCTCGTTTTATAACTTTATTGATGGTTTATTTGGGGTGGGGGGGCAGAGAATTTATTCTTTATCATTATGTACCTGTGCCATGGCAATGTCCTTCAACTGAGTGAAAAGTAGTTCAATAGTAAATAAATGTAACTATACATATTCAGCTGAAATATATAGAAATATAGAGAACAGTACACTCTGAGGACAACTATATATAGTACACTTTTCTATCCCTCCTTTTCTTAGGTCTTACACTTACAAAAAGATGAGCACACACAGTCTAGTTATAAACCACCATTTTTTATTTATTTGCTTTATACAAACTTGCAAGGTACAAATGCATTTATTTTTGTTTGCTTTTCTTGCGTGTGTTGTATTTTTTTGTTTTGAGAGGGAGGATCTTTTAAAATAACTACATCTAGAACAAATGTTGCAGGAAAGAATATTAAGTAAGCCACTGTGGGTTTAATTATGGAAAGATTATCCCTTGGTCTGGTGTGAAGAACCCCCAAGTCACCAACATATTGTTTTCAATCACAGAACAGCTAATTTTTATAATTGTCATAATCTAAGGTCACTTTTATACAAAAAGAAAGGAAAATAAAAGACATTAACATCACATTGCTTCTTTGATAATTTTAACATCTAACACTAGTTTTTTTTCTCTCAAATAATGTGCATAAATAATGCAGTATTTGTCAGTTGCAGGTGCTGCTGGTATATGAAAATTTTATTAGAAAGGAACACACATGCACATGTACACAAAAAAATAAAATATTTTAAAAATAGGGTTCTACAATACTGCAAAACTGTGACCCTAAATGTGCTCTGCTGAGAACTTAGAGCAGTGTTTTTCAACCCTGGCAACTGAAAGACACACGGACTTCAACTACCAGAATTCTCTAGTCAGTTATGGGAAAGCCAGCTCTGCTGGCTTGTAAATTCTGAAAGCTGAAGTTCACACATCTAGCAGTTGCCAAGGTTGAGAAATACTGACCAGAAGTCTCAGAATGCTTAAAGTGACATTGGCAATAATCAGTTACAATCCTACCTTGCTATGAATTGAACATAGGGCTTGAGAAGGGTGAGATAATGCTTTTTGATGTTATTTATGTCACTTTAATGCTTTCCACAACAGCAAAAAAAAGTGCCAGTTTTACATGTAGGAAGGGAAAAAGGTGATTTGAGAAGGGATTTGCACTTCCTTGACAGAAGCTGAGACTCCAAAATTTAACACCATCTTTACATTGCCCTCTATGCCCTAAAATATAGGTGGAATGATTTTCTTTCAAGATCGTTGCCATGTTTATCAAGCACCTGCACAAGTAGGACCACTACCTCCAAGTCTTCAAAAGAGGTAGAATAAGGAGCCACTCTCTAAATTAAGAGAGGACCAAATCTAAATAGATAATCCTTCACATAGGCTAACTAAGGCCTTTCCTCAGCTCTAACTTCATCTCTCTACTAAGCTGCTAGCATTTGGTATGGGTCAAATCACAGCAAGGAAAAATATGTACCGACTGAAAGATGTACCTTTCTCCCACTAGGCTGGGCATTGCGGAGGTAAATAAAGCAGCTTAGAGAGCAACTGTGATTGAAGAGAGGAAAATAAAACAATCGTCTTGCAGGGATTTCTCTCTGCTAACCACACAAAATGAACAAATTTGAACAAAAGGGAGGTAAAAAACAAGTGGCATCAACATTTCAAAGCCACCTCTATTGCAAAGGATCCCAGTGGGACAGCTGTATACCAGCGAGACAATCTTTGCGGTCCCTGATATGCTACAGTTCTATAATTCATCTGACAATGTATCTTTCAAGCCAGAACTTCACCAGGGTTAAGTGAACTCAGCTTTGCTAGTTCCAAATAAGCTATTGCCAAGTTGCATCGACTGAGGCTTAAGCCCTGGAGTAGAAAACATGAGCTTACCTAGTAACAAGGAAATAAATGCACCACTCCCTTACAGACAGCTTTCATTCATTTTAAATAAATTTGCTTTTAATAAAAAGCAGAAAAATATATATTTATTTAAATATGCCTTTTAAAATTTCTTTCTTTAATTATTTTGATATACCACCCAGCGTCTGTATTTCAGAAACTCAGTGGCAAAGCAGGCTTCAGCAGCCCTGTATACAGAGAAAGTTAGTCCAAAAGAAATTAGTATAGGGAGAAGAGGAAGAAAACCCATATATTATATATGTATATATATATATAAAATATATATATAAATGTACACACACACATATATCACGGTATAATTTTTAAAAACACATATTAAGGCATGTAGAGGATCATGAAGGGATAACATTTTTATGAGCTAACAGAAGCTACTGCAAGAGCAGAACGAAATACTTTCATCATCATCTTCATCACCATGGAATGTCAACAGTATTGCTAAAGGAGAAGGGTCTAAAACTCTGATTCTCTGGAGTAATCTATTGCCAACAGGTTCATTTAAATAATAAAAAGGAGATGTCATCTTTATTGGACAGGGAGCTGGAAAGTTTCTCTTGTAAATACGGATGAAGCTGAACTCTTAGACATGCCAAGACGGTGCTTCTTTTGCAGCAAGCAGCAGGACAGAGGACCTGATAAAGCTAGATTCCACAGTGCAAGAGATGGGAAACATATATCACTTAAGCTCTTAGATCAGAAGGATGATTTTAAGTGCTGAGACATTATTTCCTTTTAATACACATTGAGATAGATTCTTAGACGAATTCTTAAAAATAACAATATCAGAACTCTCCCAGAGATACTGTGGAGTTAACTTTCTATTTTCTGAACATTCATTTTAGCAGAATAATCATACTTATGGATGCTTAGAAGCTTCAGTGTGGATAGAAAGCCTTGCTATAAGCACATTGAGGATTAAAGCCTAAGAGATGCACACCTTTGTGGATCTACTCAGAAATAAGCCATATCTATTTCAGTGGGATTTATCCCCCAAAAGCATAGGTACATTTTGAAACTTAAGTCTTCTATGTGTGGGCCTGAGAAATATTCCTCCTAATGGACTGATATGCCATGTTTTTTCAGTCTAACCTACATGGACTAGAATAAATCAGCAAGTCATCAAAGAAGCTGCTGCTTGGCTGCTAAGAGACTTTGCTGAGTCAGCCAAATTCCACCAATGCACAATTACCTTAGAACTATATCCTTACCACAAATGGTGTGACAATCATTTGGTAATACTGCAATTAGCTCTTTCCATTTTGTAAACAGGACTCTATTCTCTTGAGATCATGTTGATATCCCCAAGTTTAAATTCTGGTGACTGTGAGCACCTGCAGCTTTCTTGACAACAGAAGTGGTTTGCCATTGTCTTTTCTTGGGAAGTTGAAGAGGACAGCTCTAACTCTTGAAATGTGGGAGTTGCCTGAATCATTTATATGCTGGGAAGAGCATACAGGGTAAGATACATATTATAAATACTGAATTCTCTCCTTTCTAGTTCACTCTTCCTAAATGATTTCTCCCTGGCATCACATCTCTGTTGCAAAAAGTGGTATCAAGGGAGAAGAATATGCTGTGAAGATGCTGTCCCCTCTGCAAACCTTTTGCTCTTTAAATTACAGATTTAATTCATTTTGCTGTACAAAAAATCAAGTCAAATCACATTTCATACCTACTTAAACTTGAATTTGAAAGAGTTATGTGTATTGATACTGTATGTCATCTATTGATTAAACTAGGTACTTGGATATTAAACTTATTCCTAAAAAGCCAGGAAAGAATTAGACTTCTTGATAGCCTGGGGAAAGGCTGAGAATTTTCAAGACCGTTTTGAAGAAATTTGAACATAAGGAATAGTGCTGCTCAAAGTTAGCATTTTCTGTTTCAGCTGGGGTCCAATCTAGTCTTTCATGTATCGTTGTAAAGAATCCTGATTTAATTAAAATAATCTGAATTATGGAAGAAAATGAATAGTAAGGGGGGCGGAAGGCTTATGTTCCATAACTAAATTTTCATTTAACGTCTGCCTTAAGAGTTGCATATTCCTTCCAATAATACAATGTTATTCCTTCCAATAATACAGAAACAGAATTGATAAATTCCTAGTTTTGATAAATCTTTGGATAAAACTAATCAATATATTTATGGACATGTTTACATGACAAAATA
Source organism: Oxyrhabdium leporinum (assembly GCA_032468155.1). Taxonomy (NCBI): domain Eukaryota; kingdom Metazoa; phylum Chordata; class Lepidosauria; order Squamata; family Cyclocoridae; genus Oxyrhabdium; species Oxyrhabdium leporinum. The sequence continues at coordinate 112,886 of JANHFL010005724.1, read as the reverse complement.
TATGATAATTTCAACAGAGCTAAATTGTCACCTTGGACTCAAATCATACTGTAGTCTGAGGTGCCACCTGTTCACTAGTATTTCCTCCTTTGAGTACAGGTAATCCTCGACTTACAACAGTTCATTTAGTGACCATTCAAAGTTACGTCACTGAAAAAAGTGACTTATGACCATTTTTCACACTTACGGCCATTGCAGTCATGTGATCCAAATTCAGACACTTGATAACTGACTCATATTTATGACGGTCGCAGTATCCCAGGGTCACGTGATCCTCTTTTTCGAACTTCTGACAAGCAAAGTCAATGGGGAAATCAGATTCACTTAATAACCATATTGCTAACTTAAGAATTGCAACAACTGTGGCAAGAAAGGTTGTAAAATGGAACAAATGTCTCAGTTAGCAACAGAAAGTTTGGGCTCAACTGTGGTTGTAAGTTGAGGACTCTGTACTTGTAAAGAAGCAAAATATAGGGGTGGGGGAAGAAATGCAGAATTTTTGAAAACATGGCAGTGAACTCATTGAAAATCTAGGACAGGATTATAAAAAAAAGCTACCTTTTTTTTGGTATTCTGATCTAAGTTCAATGGTATGGAATTCTGATTATGAGGTGTTGCAAGGTTTATTGCAGAGTCTGATTATTTCTAAAGAGGTAAGGTCATCTTAGCTTTAAATGGTTTTCAGTTCAGTTCAGGATTCACCATGTATAAACCTTTGAGCGTACAACTGCAGTGTGGAAAAGGTCCAAGTTAGATCTTTGATCTAGCATAATATAAGTTAGGACACCTTGTTACTTTCTGTACTTGACAAGAGTAAATTTCCCTAGTCCTTTTTTTTGTACAGTAACTCTCCCCTGTCCTGTCCTTCTGAGTTATTTTCACAATTTGCTTAGGAAAAAAAAAGAGGACTCATTTGGGGAAGCAGCCACCTTTCAGATGCTGATAGAAGCAAATACAGCAAAGGACTTGCACTTTTGATGTAGGAGCTTAGCTCCTCTGAAAGATCATCAGCCATTGTTATTACAGCTTTAACTTGGACAGAGATGGATGAAAAGCACTCTGTGTGAGAAAGTGAGAGAATTCTACTTCAAAGCAAACATTGCTCTATTATTCTAAAGTTGAGATAAATGCTACAAATGGCAGAAATTGAAGAAGCCTCACTTCCTCCTCTCAATGATAAATAGGAGAGAATTGATTTACACATACTATGGAATCAACTCATAACTTGCTTTAGGCAAGTTCAGACACATTTCCATTTCTCTTGCAGACTTACTATTTCATTAGTTTCTTTATGCTGAGATCTTCACAGCATACAGCATACAGTTTTCTTTCTGGCTCCAACCTATATCCTGGAGAACCAAGAGTTGAGTGGCACTATTTTGAATTGGTTCTGGTATAAGAATAAATACGTTATGTACCAATCCCACTTCTGAGTCACAGTAAACTTAAAACACACAAAGTGGTTTATCCCATCAAACTGAACTCTTTTGTAGCCATCCTTCCCCTTTGTATCTTTCATCCACACTTCTGTTACATGTCCACGTACATTGCATATACTTCCTATTCCATCTTCCTCATAAACCTAGGAAAAGTGAGGGGGAGGGGATTCTTCAGCATATCATAGCCATTGCAAGATTCCCAAGAATTAGCAGATTCGAAAGCTGCTTCTGTTTTTTCCCCCCTCCACACCGACAGCCTTCGGTTTTCTTCATGTGCCGTATCCACAAAGTTCAGTGATGCTCCCTCCTTTCTCTTCTTGTGAGTGGATAGATATAAGTATAAGCAGCATGACCATGCATGGGTTGCTTAGTTCCATAGATTAAAGTTTCTAGAGCCAATCAGGTTGGCAGATGGGAACAAAGTGTGAGGAAGAAAAATATGTCGTTCAATTCAATAAAGTGGTTATAAAGTCTCTGGCTGCCATGACAATTCTTTATACATTTCTCTTCCCTCAAAGTAAGAAAAAAAGTAAAATAAAAATAAGTGATGAAGGAGGTTAGACATTTAGGAAATGGCTACCTAAGGATAGGAAATTGTACATTCCCCTACTATCACCAGCTTTCCTTTTTCAGTTCAAATCACGTGATGCTTCTACTGATCTTTAGCCATCGGTCCTTTGTCTTAAGACCTCCTGCAGGGACGAAGAAGCCATCTTGCAGAATGGAACTTCTCCTGGATGCTGCTTTTTTAATTGCTTTGATAGACCAGGCATCTGAAAGGTTTTGGTACAGGCTTTGGCAGCAGGGGGAGGAGAACCAGAGCAAAGACAAAGCACACTCGTTCTCTTCAGAGGCAGCTTTCCTTCCTGAATGTTTCTGCAGCCCAACTGCAGGAGATAGTTGGCAAATCACAGGAATGGTTGTATACATTATTAAGCAGTAGAGTTGAGAGGGCAAATTCATGTGTTAAAATGTGGCTCCATGGAACTTCACAGCATTCACAGCAGCCAGGGCTTGTGCTGGAGAGACCAGAGGAGGAAGAGAAGAGATACAAAAGAAATTAGTGATAATCACTGAAGATGAAGCCTGCAGGCAGCAGTATAAATACAGCTAAGATACTTTGGGACGCATAGCTAAGGAATTTGCTGACATGTTGAATGGTCATTCAGCTTTGTCAGCCCAGATTGGTAGCTTGAGCATGGGGCCTCAATACAACCATAGCATGGCACAGAAGGAATAAGGCAGCATTTGAAAGACGTGCTGGTTATATCTCTTGCTCTGCCAGTCTCATTCTCAAATCAGCCACCATTAACCAGAAGACAGAAGTCTAGCATTTAAGTGGAGAGGGGAGAATAATACTTTTATGGACCAGAGACCCAAACAAAGTGTGGGACCATCTCTGTAGATAAATGCTAAAGTTGGCAAACAAGCATTTTTCCTTCTCTTGGAAAAACTGGTGGAAGGAAGAATGGGGACTACATTTATTTTCCAATGAATTCCTTTTGGTGGCTGCTGAGGATACTCTTACTTTCCTTGAACCTTTAAAAATAAAAATGGTGGAAAATGTCAGGGCAGAAACCTACCTTCCAAAGCCTATCTCAGTTTACTCATCTCCATTGATTATATCTCTGTTTAAAGCTTTGTGACAGAGAAGGATCACTAGAGCAGTATTTTATTCTTACTGTTCTGACCATAATGGAAATGTTTACTGGCCTTTGGGAAAAAGGCTGGAAATTAAACTCTTGTTATCTCTTCAATGGAACTAGAGTTGTATGGGCCAAAACCTGTTTTGGATGTTGCAACATTCCAGCATTGTCACCCCAAATCAATCCCCAAGGTCTTTAAAAACATAGAAACCCAGTACTAAAATAATTTTTGGACTATCTTCCATATTACCAATCATAGAAGACAGCTGGACTGACAGTGCTATCTTGTGAACTGTTACTTGAAATGTCCCTTTTATAGCTGTCAGGATAGCTATATGTGCATAAAGTAACAGTTTAAATTATGGACTTTGGACATAAAAAATAAATCATTAACCCCATCTTTCAATTGTTTCTTTCAAGTATTTAAAAACAGAAATAATTGTCAGGAACAGAGTAGATTAACTAACAAAAACAGCTTATTTTTTGTAGCTATATTGTAAAAAATATGGCAATTTGGCATATGTGTGCTGATATACACATGCCCATTTTGAAAGTAATAGAAAAATCATAACAAAATGGCAGAAACCAGTTTTGACTAGCAATAGCAATAGCACTTACACTTTTATACTGCTTTACAGCCCTCTCTAAGTGGTTTACAGAGTCAGCATATTGCCCCCAACAATCTGGGTTCTCATTTTACCCATCTCGGAAGGATGGATGGATGGGTCAACCTTGAGCCTGGTGAGATTTGAACTGCCAAATTGCAGGCAGCTGGCAGTCAGCAGAAGTAGCCTGTAGCACTGCACTCTAACCACTGCACCACCACCGTGGCTCAAAGACTAAGAATGGTTTTAATTATAACTTTTCCCAAATGTTGGGTCCAGAACCAAATATATAAGAGATACCTGGATAACTTCCTGCTGCTTCTTGCACCATTTTTTGGCTTTTCACAACATGTGCCAAAGGCAAATTTTCAGAGCAGTCATAGGAAGGTCTCTGAACTGAAAATGGTCTTTGATAGCTAGGATGGCAAAACTGGAATTCTAAAAATTGATTATTATAAGATACTTTGGTCATATTATATCTAATGCATGACCAGAAAAATACTGCAACATTATTTTGAATGCTCATAAGTAGCAGATTTGATTGGAGAATCCATGGAATGTAAAGACAAGATACATTTGAAAGGAAGCTAGCTTTAACTAGAACTTGATGACAGATGTTTACAAATGCAACAGAAACATGGACATACTTTTCTGGGAAGATTAATATTGGACCTTTTTCTTCCTCTAGATTCTTCTTTGAATTTACTTTTTTCAGATTAGACATACTATTCTTAATTATCTTTGTGAATAGATTCTATTTGCAAAAAAAAAGCATATTAGCTTTGTAATCCTTAAGGTCTGGCTATGTCATTTGGCCTGGGAGTCTCAGGGGACTGGTGAAATCTTGAGGTGGGTCCCTTGCTGATCTAATCTCTTGCATATTTTATGCATTTTAAAACTTTTAATTTGACCGTTTTTGACATGTTGTCACTTCTTGTGAGATGGATGGCCATATAAATTGATAAATAAAATAAAGTCTCTATAATAGGGAATGGGCTAGGAGTATCATTGCCATAATTTGGACAGGGAACTGGATCTGAAAGCATAGGCTCAAACTTGACAGCTGGATTGTGCATGCTTTCAAAATGATTCATAAAACTTGTTTTGAAACATTCAGGTGCTTGAGCCCAGCATCTCCTTAAAGTTGCCTGCCTTTCTTTAAGCTTCTGCATGGATCTGAAAACTGATGTGGATGCTTTGAGAATCATATTAAAGATGAAGCTGTTTTAACAGGTTGAATTCAGCCAGTGAAGCCTGAAAAAGACCTGCTACTTCATAGAAGTGCTGTGTTTGTGCTTTTACACGAACTGAAGGATCTCTTCATTGTTTTTCAAGCATGCACATCTCCGTTAGATATAATGTTATTATGAGCATCTTTCAGCTAACTTTAACCCTCAAGAATCTAACAAGGCTGTGAATAAAAAGTGGGGAATATATTACCTGTTTTCAATTAGTTCATAAAGTAACTCCTCACCCCGACATTGCAACTCCACCTTCCTTTTTTCAGGTAAAATCTGAATCTCTGACTATTCTGCTTAAATTCATTATCTCCAAACTAACCTTTGGTTTTAAGAAAATCAAAGAAAAATACCAATGACCTAGAGAGCTTATGACTGAAATGAGTTGTAAACCAGGGTTTCTTGGCAACAACTAATATCCTCTGAGTTATAGCACTATGTTCAGTTTAGAAGACTTGCTGTAACGTTGCTCTAAATTGAAGTAAGTGAAACAAATGATGAAATTAGGCTATTTTGTCCTAGTAAATCCAGAAAAGGATGTGGCAACTTGATTCACTGATAAGTTCTTCAAGCATTCCATAGGAGGAGACTAGACTTACATGGCAAAAAAGAAAGAGTTAGCTTAATGGATATGGGTGGATGAGTGGGTTTGGTGAAAAGATGAAACTCTGTTGAAAAAGAAGCCTATCACTTCTTTTCTTCACTGATACACATGAATGAGATGGAAGTATAATACAAAAAGTGCTTACTTTAAGGTTCAGACACGCATAAAATGACTGTCGGTGCCCTGGGATGAGTCAGATGAGAGGGACTTGGTCGGTGGAGTCAGGGAAGCTGGGGAAGTAGGAGGGCTCGGGGTAGCACATTGAGCTGAAAACAAGAAATGGAAATAGAGCCTGAATAATATATGGTGCTTCAGACAGCGGGGGGAGGGGGGAGAAAACAAAGGCAAAGAAACACAATCCATTGAGCAAACATGGATTAAAAGAGAAAGAAAAGGAAACACAATAAAAAATCACACAGCAGAAGAAAATGGCTGTACTACATTACCTACAAATAGATCCCGTGAATATTGCTCAGGTTAAACTATGGAGGCAAGCTGGGCTGTGTGCAGTCCCAATTCCAGGTGGATAGCCCTTTGACCATTAATTGCTAAAACAGAAGGCCCCATTTCCCACCATTTTCTGGTGAGAAACATTAGAAAACTAACTGAAAAAAATACAAATAATCCCCCAAATCCCACATGAATAATATGGTCCCATTCACTCTGAGGCTCCAAGTTCTCTCCCAGAATTCTAAGTGAGATTCTAGGCCACCATTTCTACCCACAGAACAAACAGAGATCGAACTTAATAATTGCTCTGTATAAATACAGTCCACAAGGTCAGCCTTTTCCAGTTTGGTTCCTTCCAAATATGTTGTGTGTTGGGACAACACTGTTCAGAATTCCAACCATTTCCCAGTTGGAGAGGACTATTATAGATCATATCCAGCCATATGATGAAGACTAAATTAATTTCTGTCAATGCTAATTTAGTAAACTGTATTAAGTATTAATATTCATGGAAAGTAACATATTTTTGGAATCACCCCAAAATGTGTAGTAATTTAATTATACATTCAAAGGATAATTTGAATAAGAAGAATTCCATGTTTTGGTACAAATCTGATTATAAGGCAACTATAGTCATTATACAACAGCTTCTTCAGCAGCAATGTGCAGCAGTTATTTATTTTAATAATCCTTGAGTAGTTAACTGTCCTAAATGCCTTTTGCCAAGATGGATACCAAAGGAGTGGACATATTTAAAACATACATATATTCAACTGCTATTGACCTTCCTCATGCTTTCAGTTTATAATACCTGCACTCAAGATTAGTTGGATAGCTCTCTAGCCTCTTCAAACAAGTGCTACCTTCAGAGATGGCTGGTCCTTCTGGTATAGGAATAAAACTGAGGCAGAGCACTACAAAAGTTGATTCTTTGAGGAGTTTGAAAAATGATTTTTTTTGGATGAAGTGCAGAATTGGCTATTGCCATATCTTCTTTGCCATGCTCTCTTCCCAACTGAGCCAGCAGGAAATTATGCTGCCCTAAATCCTGCTGCCCCCACATTGTACCTTTCTACGAGCCTGGAATGGCCCTGTGCTGCACTTCTATTCATAAGGCTTTAACATATTTGTACATGCCTTCTGGAAATGGTTAGTGAGTGTCCTCACACCAGGGTAAGAAAACTGTGTGGCTTTGTCCTATATAATGAGCATGACTTTTAAAAATTTATACTCAATTTTTCCTGAGGATTCAAGATGGTTCTGAAAAAAGCAAGCACAAAATAGACAGTCATTTAAATCAACTAGTATAAGAATGCCCTTTTAATATTGGTGCCAAATTTTCTGCAGAACAGTAAGGTCTTTGATGCCTTCATGAAGCATTGCTTATCTCAGGAGGCAAGGTGGTCCAAAGTGTGGAGGCAGCCATTGAGAAGGCATGTTCATGACTCCTACACTCTTCATTTCATGTGGGGTGTGAACCTTCAGAATATCTTCCCCACAGGGTGGGCCAAATCTAATGGTAAAAATGGCAGCATTGTAGTGTATTCAATTCACTAAAAATGCTGTTACTTACAGATCCCTTAGGGCAGAGGAGTGTGTGGTCAATGGGCTGCATGTAACTCTCATTTGTACAACTCACTATACCTCATATTGACAACATTTGGTGGCAATTTTTTAATTTACCTGTGGATGGCTTAACACAGAGATTCTACTTTTTGAAAAAATCCTTACTCCCACTGTAAATGAAATAAAACAACACAATATTCCACGTTCAATGCCTTCAATGATTCCTTTAACCTTTAAAAAGTGGCTTAAAGATGTCCAGGTCTCTAGGGAAAAGTTGCCTGCTGCTGACCTATAGTAAGAAAGTATAAGTATTTGGAGTTGCTTTTCTTTGGAGTGACAAATTAGAGGAGAAGACATTGCCATTTAGTCAAAGACTTGCGACTATATGTGTCATTTAACAAATCAGACTAATTCATCGGTTTACATTTTCTGGAAATTGGTATCGGTGATGGAAAAATGCCTCTTGGCTCATTGACCTCAAAAGAAAATTAAAATAGTACAGCAGCACAGTTGGCTTCTTATGACAATTTTCTAACCTTTATAAATAATTTTAATGAATTAAAACAAACCATTTAAAGTATTTGATTAATTTTCACCACTTGGACTGCCAAATTCAACTTATTTTGTAGGCTAGATCTCTAGTTCATTTGTTTTGCTATAATATCCTTATATCTTAAATGCTGAAGCAACAATATGTGGCCAAGTTCATCATTGAAAGCAAAAGCTTTGCTCTTATTGGGACTATGATGCCCCATTGCCTAATCTTTTGATAATGCTGCAGAGCATTTCATCTTACCAGACAGCATGCGGCCTCGTCGGGAGGCTTCTGTAGCTAAAGCGCAGGAAATCTCAATTCGCTTTTCCTGCTCCTGTAACTGAGTCTCTGGGTCCTGGGCCACGTCCATCTCTCCCTCGCTGAGGGGGATGACATTCTGCATGCTGCAAGAGAGAACACACAAGTTATTTCAACCAGAAGGCACACCCAACACTCAAAGCTACAAGGTCAATAAAATAAGATAGAAACAGATGTGAAACATCCTATTTATTTAATATAATTTTTGACATTTCTCTATAAAACACAAATTGCCATTTTTAGCTATCTTTGAGGCTGCAAACACAATCACTCTTCCTTTACAAAATTAATATTTTTGTTCATTTTCTAGTGAAGGAATTTTGGGGCCATAAATATTTAGATAAGTTATTTTTCCTCTTCACTATAGATTGGAATGACTATGAGGTCTATCCAGCAAGTCCAGATTTAAAAAAACAGAACGAAACCTATACAATATTAGTAACTTTTGAATGTTAACAGGCTACTGGACAGTGCTGTTAATAAGCAATAAAGCCAAATGTATAGCCTCCAAATCAAGGGTAAAATATTCCAAAATGAAATAAAAATTCATGCCCAATAACCAAATGGCACATGGGAAAGTCAAAAAGTGTGAAATAGCACTGCACCTGGATTTCGCAATCAGTGTCTTTATCCTTTCCACTTTCTTTTGTTTCTCCTTCATCTCCTCAGGGCTCAGTGGACTATCAGGTTCCAGCTCAATGTATCTTTCTGGGATGAGGACTTTATCTGGAGTGGAAAGCTGAGTAACAAAAACAGCCAATAAGTGACAATGACCATGAATGCCTTGTTAAATGTTTCACTTGGTAGTATATTCTACTCTGCCAACCCCTACCCTACTTACTAGGTCTAGTCTAGTCTAGTCTAGTCTAGTCTAGTCTAGTCTAGTCTACCTTACCCTTTTTCTACTATCCAACCCTAATAACTATTTTATACATTCCAGAATATATATTTCAGATCATGCTCAAAACATCTGTGCTCTGAAACTCTGCAGGCTATATTAAAATCAAACATTCCAAGCTTTTCATAAATACAAAGTTCAAGATTCGTAGTTTCTCTCCCACACCTGCATGACTTTTCATTGGGCCTGTCTTGTATCCTTAACAGGCTAGTAAAACTCTCAGCTCATGTTGCTCCAACCACACAGACCCTTTGAGTTTCAAAGAAGGCAACTAGATCTCAGTGTATATTATTGGGGAAGAGGCAGTTTGCACTTTTGATGCACTGAGATTCAGATCAATAATGTATTTCACCTCCTTGCTGATGTCCACATCATAATGTTCTGGCTCTAGCTCCATTTTGCGCAGGCGAGCAATCTCATCTCGGGGGCTTTCATACATCTTGCCAGAATCTTCAGAGCGCAGTGCTGCCTCCAGATCAGATATATCCACTTCATGGATACTGCGATGCCTGCGAACCTAGAGCAAAATAGACCACTTAAGATATTGTCAATATTGCAGGATCCAATCTGGGTCGATTACTGGGGCCAGAGGTTTAGTTTTCCAAACTTTTGGACTCATGCTGGAGCCCATCCTTAGGAAACTTCTCTCTCACCAGAATATATGAGACAGAAATTCATTGAGGGTGGGCTCCAGCACAAGTCTGAAAGTCCGGAAGACTAAATCTCTAGTCCCAGTGACCAACCCAGATTGAATCCTGCAACATTATCCTGGAACATGTATATTTGTCTTCAATCGTTGTCAATATTATTTCTAGCTTGGCAGATCACTTGGTAGTCTTGATCAATTTGGAGCTGCACTGGCTGAATCTCCAATGACTATTCTTCTATATTAGATCATTAAGAAATGTCCTTACAGAAAGAACAACAGATATCAGAAATTTTTTGTAGAGCAGCATAATTTACTGTGCAAAGAAATATTTAATGGGGATGGGGGGGGAATGCAGCAGAGATTCAATCATGTGGATTTCAAACTCCGGTTTGGACTGCACAATTAATATATAGGTTTACCACTGCAGACTCAGCTTGGAAGAATAAGACTAAATTACTGCCTCCTAGTAATTGTTACAGAATTTAAGAATATTTTATTGTCTATCATTCAGCCCAGTTCTTAACTTCAGTACCTGCAAAATATCTATGTGAAACAGTGCTTGACCAATTTTTTCTCAGGAAAATACTAATACTGAAATATGTCTGAGTGGTTTACGAGATGAAGTTTAAATAAATTTATTACCACTTTATAAGAGGCAGGTGCTTTTGAGAGAGGGCTATCTGTCTGTTGCTGATTGGCTGGAAGTTGCAAGCTTCGTCTCTTTTCCTTCATAGAACTGCTTTGATGGCGTTTCATGCGATCAATTTGTTCCTCAACACTCATCTTTGCCTTCATCTCATTGGAAAACACAGCACTCTTTGGCCTGTCCTAAGGGAGAACACAGGACCCTGGTGATTACATAGGCTTTTTGTTTCATCAAAATCTTGGTTTATTTTTTTCTGAGGGAAGATCCAGGGTAGAAAATATCCTGATAACATTCTTATGTTGTTAACATTTTTTTAAGAAGATGGGAAATAACTCAGTAGAATAACAGGCCAGCTTCTGAATCAAAAGATGACTAGCTGTTAATAAAACAGTTTATGGAAAGAGGAGTTTGGCAAAGTATGCTTGAGCATGATAGCAGATGCCATAAGAAGTTTGCAAAATTTTGAAACTAGAACAATACAGTATTTTTTTCTGCATGGTATGATTATATCAAATGATTTTGATATAATAAGATACGATACGATGTACAGAATAAAGATGGGATATAAATATAATAATATAATACAATATTTATGAGTTTATGACAACTGTGTTTTGGGGGAGAAAAAATACAGTACTAATTTAGCTTATGATGCTAAATTAGAAGAAGAAAAGACAAATACTGTGTCCAAGAGTTTCCCATTGTTGTCTATCTAGGAGGAAATTCTACAAAGTAGATATGTTGTTAACTTCTCAGTATCAGGATGACAATTTGTCATTGGCTGGAAACCCCACCTCATCCCACCCAGGGTCCTCAGTTCTCCCACCTCCCAGAAGTGTCTTGAAGCCCTTTCACTATGCATTTCAGAGCTGGGTGTTTTCTCCACTGATTTGAAGTCATGGTGTCATTTCATCCTGATTTTCAAATGGACTCATTGTTTTTCTATGAAAATAAATACATATAATAATTCTTATAATTATAAGAACAGAAGGCAGGTGCTGGCTGGAGGCTTTAAGATGTGTAGACTTCGTATCCCAGAATCCCATGTCTTAAAGTTGCCAAGATTGGGAAACCCTGCCTTATGTAATAAACTTTGTTCTCCTTTTGGTAGCAAGCAAATACCTTTTCATTCCCACAGGGAACATATTTTTTTAATTTTTAGTACAATTTGTTGATATATTATTTAAGAGGGTTTTTAAAAAAATCTGATTATAGCTTTTAGTTTGAGGATTGATTTTTTAAAAATTTCATTTGATTTTTTATTTTCATTGATCACTTGATTGTATTGTTTTCCAATTTGTTGTATAATTGCATTGCTGGCTTTTGTTTATTGTATTGTTCAGCACTATTTCCTGCAGAGTAATTAATATTATTAAAAATGGATAAACAGAATATTGAAATGATGGCAGAATTCACCCTTACCCGAGAATCCCGCCCATTGGCACTCCTCCTCACCACACCTGATGTTGGTGAGTTCTCATCATCCATAGGTGACTTAGTTCTTGGAGGAACAATACCAACTATCCAGGAGGTAAAGAAAAACAAAGATATTAAGAAGAAGGGGGAAGATTCTGGCAATGGCAATACATAAAGAGAAAGCATTTATTTTAAATGACTTTTACACCCATTCATATTGTAACCACAACTATGGCTGGCTCATAAAGCAGTATAAACAGATACCCCCAACAATTAGAATAAAAACTTAGGATGCTCTAAGGAAGCATTCTCCCACACACCCACCCCAACACTTGTGTTAGAAAAGGCTCTATTATCGTTTGCTCATTATCTATTGTAAAACAGGAAGACTTATTTGGATTCTGGAATATTACATTGGATGTTATTGTAATTTCTGCTCCATTATGTGTGTGTGTGTGTGTGTTAGTCTTAATTCACTGTTAGCCACACAGACTTATAATATTTAGATAGGTGGCCACCTCCAAACAAATGGGACAGATGATAGAG
>JANHFL010005724.1:78805-98631 GCA_032468155.1 Oxyrhabdium leporinum | reverse complement strand
ATCTATCTATCTATCTATCTATCTATCTATCTATCTATCTATCTATCTATCTATCTATCTATCTATCTATTTCCTGCTTTTATTATTTTTAGAAATAACTGAAGATGGCAGACATATCACACACACCTTCCTCCTATTTCCCCCCCCCCAAAACAACCCTGTGAGCTGAGCTGGGCTGAAAGAGAATGACTGGCCCAAGATCATCCAGCTGTCTTTCATGGCTAGGCAGGACCTTAACCACTAGACCAAACTGCTTTTATAGTACCTGCTGCTTCTGCTTAAATAAGTTTTCCGGATCTTTGATTTTTTTTCAAAAACATGCAACCTACTTTCTCTGCTGCAGATGTGGGATGGAGGTGTCTCAATATAGCAAATTCTCTGGTACCATGATTTAATTTCTCCCTCTTCCCCATTTTGTGTTTCTAGCCTACACACCTGTTTTGAAAAACCTACCTATTTTCATCCATGATTACATAATCAAACAATGGTTTGCATTCTCAAAAAGGCCAACTATTTGCTAAATAATTTTCATACCTGGACTTAATCTACTTGTAGAAAAAGTGCTTTATGTGGAACTACCTTTTTCCATTATAAGCTTAAAGACACAACATATGTCATGAGCAAGAAAGATTACTGTTAGACATAGGGTTCTCTCGCCCACCCTCTCTCTGGCCCCATTGCCTGATGAAAATAGCAAAGGATAGACTATGCCTCTAGATCTCAGACTCCATTTTGATACCTGTCCCCTCTTCGCCTCGCTGCTTTCCTGCCAGGAAGGGGAGTTAGGATATTGCCAGAGACGGCTTTCAGAAGGAAGTGGAGGGATAGTCGGAGGAGACTCCAAGGGCACATATGATTTGGGGAGGGGAGGTCGAGGTGGACCAGGCTCCTGGAGTGGAGAGGAAATCAAGAAGCATTAGGAGTAAGAGCAAAGAAACTGTGAGAATGTGAAGGAAAAGAGAATTAGTGAGACACAGATACATATAAGGACAGATGTTAAACCAGGATAGGCACCTGCATCTGAACACCAAAAACTCAGGAGTCAAAATGAACAGCCTTTTTCCTTGGTGACCAACCCAGTACTAATCCAGAGAATACTACTGTTAGCCAGGCGTCACTTGATAAATAATGTACATAATATGATGACTTGATTTTCACTTGCTTCAAAAAATATCTGCCATTTCAAAATATGCATCACTTTTGAGACACATTTTTCAAAATACAAATATTTTATAATGTCAGCACAATCTGCTGCTTCACCAGACAATGCAAAACAGAATCTGAAACATGGCTGATGTAGACTTAAAAGACCTCTTGTTGATTCATAAACATTGAGGTCAATAGGTTTTAGCAACATAAAAAGTGATGTTCCACACAAGTATAGGGATAGCACATGAGTGGAATTAGGGATGATGACTGTTTCAGGGCAGGACTTTGGTTTTGATGACACAGTAGCTCAACAAGATGCTTCCATTGAACCTAGACATTTAACTAAAAGCTTCTGGCTTGTTCTGAAGTATCCATCAGTCTAATATAAAGGAAAGGACATGGTCTATCACAGTGTTAATCGACCTCAGCAACTTTAAGAGGTGTGGACTTCAACTCCTAGTATTCCCCCAGCCAGCATGCTATCTGGGGGAATTCTGGGAGTTGAAACCCATACATTTTAAAGCTGCTGAGGTTGAGCACATTGGTCTATCAACTTCTGCATAATTTTTGTATTGACAAAGAAGTAAGCGAACTGACTCTCCTCATCTTTTGGCTCAATCCAATGACTTAAGTTTTTATTTATGATGGGCAAGCATTTACTCATTACTGTCTAAGGACGTGTACAAAATTAGTATCATACACTACTATGCTACTAATTTCAACTAAGTCATTCCAGATTTTTAGAGTACTGAAACACTTATTGCCAAGATATTTAGGTGGCCTTTCTAAAACAGAATGGTGGAATTTGCACCATTTATTTGGCCTGAATTCTTAGCATTTATTGGGTGCTTCTTCTGATAGGATTATCAGCTTCCCAAACAACCTCTAGATGACACCTTCTATGCGCTTGTTCCATAGGACTGTCATTCTCTTGAGAGACTGACAATCCTATCAAAGAAATAGAACATGGATATATCTGTGTCAAATAACACACCTCCACAAAAGTGTCTGCCTGAATATTCAGAATAGCTCACTTAAAATACAAATCAGAGGCAGCCCAAACAGTTCTCAGTTCTATTGTGGCTCTGAGTCTTTCTTTGCTTTCCCCCTCCTGAAGCCAATAACACTTCTGAATTATGTTTGGACCAAGGAAGAGTCTCTTCTCTCTTCCAATCCCCTTTCACACAGCATATGCCCATATATGTGCATTTGTGTATCTCGCACAGTCTTTTTTATTCTAATTTATTATTTCCCCAGCACACAAACACATACATATCAAATAGTTTAATTTTTGTAATGAAAAAAAAAGCCAGCCAAAGCTTGGTCGTGTCATAGCCAAAGACAAAATGGGTCAAGAGGTGCCATGGAGAGGTAAGGGATGTTTCCATGGCAGATTCACCCAGCCAAGTGGAGCTGCAAAGAGGCTGTCCCTGATTGTACTATTGTCTTGTCTTCAAGGTACTTAAGATTTTCAGGGGGGGGGAAAGGAAAGAAAACATTACTTCTAAATTGAAACAGCTAAAGACAGCTCAAGACTGCTTCAACAGCAGACTGATGGTGAGATGGAGGCAAGGTCTTCATGACATGGCCCTCAAAAATAGTTGGGAAAGCACCAAGGTGCTTCATCCAGCAGGTGTAAGGATGAGACTGTGCTCTGAACAGAGGTGCAATTCACAGAAGGATCCCCCCTTTTTTAATCCCAGGTGTTACCCAGATGCATCATTAGTTTTTTGCCAACTGCACAAGCATAAAGAAATAAGAGATGGAGAGCCTTGCCTTATGGGAAAACATCTGCTCATTATTTTAATTGCTAAAAGGCTTCTTCTTATACAAGTAAAATAGAATAGAACAAAGAAAGATACTATTTTCAATAATGATCAACCTCTGGCCTATTTATTTTCAGATGCTAGAAAATGTTAAAAACCAAATTTAAAACAAATGAAAAAAATAAAAATTAAACTCAATTACATATAGAGTTTTTATGGGTAAAATGGCACACCGGGTGTCAGCTACCAGGAATTTGTTCTTTAGATTAACAAATTCTACAGATTTTCAAGAATTTGGGGCCAATTTCCCAACCTTTAACTGCCTGGCTCTCTGAAATTATTCAAGAGTTGTCAGCCAATAATGTCATGCTTAGATTTAAACTGTGGTCATTGGAGGAACTAGTCCAACCGTACCATGTCAGGAGAAGGTTTAGATCTCCACCTACTGGTAGAATGATAACCTTTAAAAAACAAAAATATCAAGGGCTATCTTCTGGCTGCTTCTATTTTCCAGCACTTTTAGCCATTCTAACTGATGAGAGATTTGCTCACCTCATTGCTGCCTTGCTTGGTAGGGGAACTTTGAGATCCAGACACAAGAGAGAAGGGGCTCAGGGGGCTTGTGAGGCTAGCTGAGCTCAGAGGACTGGCTGGACTGTTGGAGCTGTAAGTTCCTGATGGGCCAAGAGCCACTGCAAGAAAGGGGAACAGATAGTAAAGCATTAATGAACGGCAGGAGAGGGACATATGAGGATGAATTGGAAATAATTGGAGTGAATAGAATGGAACAAAGAATGTTTCTATTAAAAGGAGAAAGATACTTTTTTTTTAAAAAAAGTGATGAGGCTCAATATACTACACATATAGGAAATAAGGAAAGCATATAATATTACTTTCTACTGCCTAAACAGTGTTTCTTAAGCTCAACTACTGTGTGAACTTCAACTCCCAGAATTCTGACTGGGGAGTTTTGAGAATTGACATCCACACACCTTAAAATAGTTGTGATTGGGAAACACTAGTTTAAAGTAGCTAAACCTGGTTAAAATACTGCATGCCCTAGTAACCACTGTTTTCTTTTGCTACCGGGATTTTTCAGTGTTAAAGGTAGTTTTCCCTATTAGGCAGTCAACAAACGGCAGCGGTTTTACCAAAGACACAATCTGAGGCACTTCACCAACCCACATGACTAGAAGACCTCCGAGGTCCCTTACAACTTTGTTGTATTATCAATGATTTCATCAGTATGGCATAAGCGATGGTGGTAGGATCAGGCTGGCACATATTGACCACTTTAGTTTGGTACAGCTATATCTCTTTATTCTGATCTTGGACATTATCCTCTGGGGCCATTCTGTTTGAGCAATGAGAGTCCAGTTCTTCCAATTACTTCAAACAACGCTCTTCCTTGTACGTGCCAGATCTCTCAGCCAATAAATCAGCCTGAATAACAGCTGACGTGGATGGATGAAGAGGACTGCAGAGTCAGATGGCTGCTTCATGGAACAATTCCCCCCTGGGTTTAGACCTCTACTGGAACAGCAGTAAATCCAAACTCAAAATCAGCTTGAACAACTGACAGATAGAGTGGAGTGGCAGAGAAAGAACTGCTCACACAATCCCCCTAGAAGCCTATCAGCCACTGTTTTTGGACACAGATGGGATTTTTAATGGATGAGTGTTAATCTTGGTGTTCAAGGACAGTCTGACAGTAATAATGGATTGTACCACAAAGCAGCAGCAGCAGAGAGAAAGAAAAGTCACACAACCTCCAACCTCTCAGCTTTTCAGGCTGATTCAGATCCCTTTGCCTACTGCCTCTTACCACCTGGGCAACTGACCCTACATGTGGCAAAATGCCAAGTGAAAAGCCTAGTTTTCACAGAAGGTTAGGCCCTAAAATTTACTCATAAGTAAAAAAACCATTGCCAATTACAACTGTTTTCTTTCTACAAGTCAGAACAGAGACACTGAGCAATAGCAATGGGGGTAGTAAACTCTATGCTGATTTCAGGCTCACGGATAACAAGAAAGTACTTTAACTTTAATATAGAGAGGGTTGTGGGCAGAATGGATAGTTCCCCTTTGCCAGTACCTCTACTTGCATCTTTTAGGTACTCTTCTCCCATACATAATATCTCTTTTGCTACATCTCCCTAGTTCTAGAGATAAAGAAAGTCAGAACAGAATTTTTGAATGCATATGTAGCTTTGAATACATAGATTCTTGGGCTCTAGGCAGGGGTGGGCTGCTACCAGTTTGCACCAGTTCGGTCGAACCCTTTGTTAATTTTATGACCAGTTCACTGAACTGGTAGTTCCCACCAGTGAACTGGTTGGCCCCGCCCCACCGCCCCTCCCACGAGTCCCCACATGGCCTGTTTTGGATCGCAGGTAAGTGCAGGGCCTGTTTCTGGCCTCCAGAGGCCGAGGAGGCTGTTTTTGCCCTCCCAGAGGCTCGAGGAAAGCCTCCGGAGCCTGGAGAGGGCGAAAAACGAGCCTTACGGAAGTTCTGGAAGGCCGGCAACTAGGCCATGCTCACTGTGGCTATGCCCACCCGGCAACCGGGAAGAGAACCAGTTGCTAAATTATTTGAAGCCCACCCCTGGCTGTAGGGCCCTTAACTTGCATCCATTAGTTAAATCCTGGTATCACCACTGTAGTTATTCTAGTTGTTGGTTGATTAATTGTTATTGTAGTTAGTTGATTAAAGAAAAGGCCACATTTATTGGTTAGCTACTTAATCTATTTGTCATTTATTTATGAGACTTCTATGCTTCTCCACTCCAGAAAGCTCTGAGCAACACAGATAAGGAACTGCTGCCCTGCACTTAAGCAGCGTCAGGGCTGGCAACTGGAACTTTTCAATTACAGCTGAAAAAAACATTTCATGCAGAGCATTAAGGTGAAAGCAGATACTCAGGTTTGGAATAACTATATCGGCCTCACCATTTAGTAGATGGTCATTCGTTTAGGGAGGTGGAAGTCACAGGGGTGGGGGTGGGGATGAGGGATCTGAAGCTTGATCATAAAGCAGAAGGGCATCTACAACTCGATCTAAAATGCTTTGCATGCTGACTTCATTTTTAAATAGATAAGACACATTGGAAAAAGTATAGAAAGAGATATTCAAATAGATTAGAAACCTTCTCTTTAAAATACAACTAACGCATTCACAGCTTCTTAAAAACTTTTAAGTTTTTAAAGAGGCAGCTTGAGGTAGGTGTGGACAAAGTTTACACAATGATGCCTAGCATGGAAATATGAATAGTGAGAAATAAGTTTCAAATGCAGTTCAGGACTGACAATAAAAAATAATTCCTTCCCTCAACACAACTTTAACTGATGGAATTTATTGCCATAAGGTGAGATGATAGTGCTGCATACAAAGTAGCTGGTTTAAAATTATAGGTCAATTTATGAAGGATAAGACTATCAGTGGTTTTAGGGGAACTAGTTAAACAGAAATGGCACAAGAAAAATACAGGGATTAAAACAGTATCATGAAGAGGAGTGCCAGAGCAGTTATTCTACTGCCAACACAAGTAGCTGTCTAGCAAATAGGATGCATGCAACTTTCACTTTACAGAACTGAACCTTTTATTATATTTTTAAAATGAGCCATAGACTGTTCTGACTGGGCATTATAGAAAATGCATATTGGAGTCCAAAATATTTCAATATAAAAGACTGAAGAATGCTTGTTGAAATGAAATAAAGGTAGTCCTTGACTTAAGACAAGAATTGAGCTCAGAGAAGGAATTTCCTGACAGAACAATTGGAACGGGTTGTCTCCAGAAGTCGTGGGTGCTCTAACACTGTAGGTTTTTAAGAAGTCCAGACTAGTATAGGGTCTCCTGCTTGAACAGGGGACTAGATGACCTCTAAGGTCCCTTCCAACTCAGTTATTCTGTCAAAATTACGGCTGAGGGTTATTCTGGATATTTAGTAGGTCATCACATGACCCACCTGATTTTATGACATTTTTAGCAATGGTCCCAGAATGCAGCAGGAAAGTGCATCAAATGGTAATTCTACAGTGATTGGAACAGCAACCAACAGATTCCAGTGAGCATTTCAGGTAGCAGAAAATGGATGTTCATCTGCAGTGGCAGTTAATTAACACTCAGATATTTTACACTCAGATATTAATTGAACATTGTATCATGTTAGCAATAGCAATTAGCAATCACTTAGATTTATATATCACTTCATAGTGCTTTTCAGCACTCTCTAGGCAGTTTAGAGTTAAGGTTAGGGTTAGGGTTAGGGTTAGGGTTAGGGTTAGGGTTTAGAGAGTCAGCGTATTGCCCCCAACAATCTGGATCCTCATTTTACTGACCTCGGAAGGATGGAAGGTTGAGTCAACCTTGAGCTACTCAGAATTGAACTGCTGGCAATGAAGAGTGAGTTAGCCTGCAATACTGCATTCTACCCTTTTATGGATCACTGCCTTGTCGTAGTGAAGGGGCTTGCATAGCTCAGTGAAGCTATGAGCTATGCCGTGCAGGGCCACCCAAGACAGACAGATCATAGCAGAGAGCTCTGACAAAATATGATCCACTGGAGAAGGAAATGGCAACACAGTCCAGTATCTTTGCCATGAAAATCCCATGGACAGTACCAAAAGGCAAAAAGATATGACAGAGAATGAGGTGGCTGGGTGGAGTCAATGAAGCAGTCAGCATGAGCTTAAGTGGAGTCCAGGAAATGGTAGAGGACAGGAAGGCCTGGAGGATCATTGTCCCTAGGGCTGCGATGAGTCAGACACAACTTTGCGACTAACAACAACTGCATTCTAACCACTATGCCACCACGGCTCATTAAAAAGCAAAAATCAAAAGCTCTCTGAATAGAAGAAGTGACCCTTACCTCGGTGTTTTGCAGTGTCTGTGCCCCGAGAGGGGTTGTTCTTTTTGAGTCCCTCCATCACATCCTGGATCCGCCAGATCTCTTTCTGGATTTGCCTGTTGAGCATTTCATTCTGAAAAACCAAGGTAGAGAAACAAATACACATTTAATTAAACTAAGTACTAATGTTAGTAATTAATTTCCTATACTTAATTGTGGGTAGGAGAAAGGGTAACTTTAGGCAAACATATTGCCTAATTTTAGGTCAGTTATGATATGTATATTTCATTTCTTTCTTTTCTCTCTCACCAGGCTATCTGACAACTACTATAATAGAAAGTAGATAAATTAAAGTAAGAAACAGCCCCACCCCCCAAGTAATATGATTAAGAGAAGAAAAATATTGTGTGTATGAATATATGTGTATCCTTTAAAATCTATTTAAAACATAGCCTCATCATGATAATAGAATACAAAGATTTTGGGTCTGCTGTTTTGATATTGAACACATTTATTTAAGAATAAGTAACAATCCATAAAGAAAATGGTGTTAGCAAAATGTTTCAAATTCAAAATATTGTGAATTGAAATGATCTATTTTGTATTTGAAATAGCTATCCTGACATTATTGGAAGTATTCTGATGCTATTCTGATCACTCTGGATATGTCCTTGGCTCCAATCAGCCTGATTTCAAGCTCGGACTTGTTTTAAACTCAAAAGAGCTGCTTCAAGTTCAAACCAGATCCAGAATAGTTGGAATGCTACAATACAATTGGGAGAATACTTTCAAACTTGAACAAAACTCTTTTAAACTGAAAAATCTGGGATGACATCTAATAAAAAGCAATATATTATAAAAGGAGAGTCATAGGAGCCATGGTGGCGCAGTGGTTAGAATGCAGTATTGCAAGATAATTCTGCCGACTGCCAGGTGTTTGATTCTGACTGGCTCAACCTTCCACCCTTCCAAGGTTGGTAAAATGAGGACCTGGAGTAGAGATGTTTGATCCTATGATTGAATTGCAAATGCATCATCAAAAGTATCTGCCCCTGGTTATGTTTCTCTTTTTTACAGATTTCAGAACTGAGTGGTATCCAAATGACTGGAGATTTCTGAAAATTGAAGTCCACATGTCTTGAAGATCTTCAGTTACAGAAGTCTATAAATGCTTTTTCTCCTAGGCTTATCTGCATCTGCTATTAGAATTCTGCAACAGAAAAAGTATCTTGCAGGAAAGGGAATTTCAACAGAAAAAGAATAGGCAACAAAGGAGTAAGCAATCTCTTCATTTAACTTTTCTACAAAAATATATCCCCTTCAAAGAAGCCTTTTAATAAGATATACTGGGAATCTGTTATATCTATGCATTCTATAGATGAGTCTCCATAAAAGAATGAGGAGGAATGATTGCAAAGGGAAGAGACAGAATGGAAAGGAAAAAAAATGGAAATCAAAGGAAGGAAAGCTATGTGTTGAGAAGAATGAGAAATAGACCTGCAGTGAGGAAAAAAGAGTACAAAGCAGCAAAGAGGGCTGGGGAAAAGTTGTTTTCTTCCTTTATAAAAAGATGAAACAATTACCGGTATGTTACAAATGTTACCACAAAAATACTTTTCCACAATTAACATGGTGTTATATCTCTGCTGAATTAATTAAAAATAAATAAAAGTAATTATTAAAAGTATTTCAGTTGCGCATCCTTCCCCAATCTCTGTGCAATCTTTCTTGTAGATTAAGCTCATGTTCTCCTGAGGACACTTGGCTCCATCAGCTCTTGGCAATTCAGCCTCTAGAGATTTTGAAGTTTCTGAACAGGCCATGTAATCCTCAAGTAAAGAAAGGTATAGTGTCTCAACAGGAGATTATTAATTCAGAAAACTGTGGGTGTGTGAACGTTATTTTATCAAGCCTCCAGATTGTAGCTAAATCTTATCTCTAAATTGGAGAGTGCTTCAAGAATTAGCTTCCTGCTGGCACAAATGTGTGGAGTGCAATAAATATAATGCAGAAAATATTCTGCATTCTGTTTTTACAACTGTGGCTACAGTCTTGGAAACAATTACAATTCTGGCAGTGTAGATCTGTAAAATTTTGATTCACTGCCCCATATCTTATTACAGCTCTTCAATCGATGTTGTGACCAGAATCACTGGAATGGAGAGAAAAAAACAGCTGATATCCCTACATCAGTGTATAGTACTTTAGAAATAAGAAGCTTTATTTCTGAAAACTATTCAATTACCTTTATGTCATATTGTCCCATAAACACGGTTAGTGTATGAATTATGCTACCCTTGTGACTCTGCAATAACATATATGGCTAAAATGTGCTATGAGCAAGATTTGTAAATTTATTCATTTTAAAAAATTCCATACCTATTAGGCAATTTACAAATGTTTATTTACAATAAAAGCAAAACCAACTCTTAGCTAAATTTTCAAAACCTAGAAAAAAACAAAAAAATGCTTGGATAAAAATTAATATTCTAAGTGCTTTACAGCCCTCTCTAAGTGGTTTACAGTCAGCACATTGCCCCCAATGATCTAGCTCCTCATTTTACTGAACTTAGAAGGATGGAAGGCTGAGTCAACCTTGAACCGGTCAGAATCAAAGCCTGCAGTACTACATTCTAACCACTGTGCCACCATGGCTCTTATATTTCTATTAGGAGTGTCTGCAGAGATATATGTGCAAAACTGCAAAATGCCAAGTGCAATGTTGCCATAGAAGGCCTACTCCTGTTGAATTAATGTTAAAATAGGCTGAGCTTTGATTATGGCATGATAGACACCTTCTTACAGATTTTGATCTTATGCAGGGATGTTCTCAATTGATATCTATTTAAAAAGAATATCTATGTTGCTCAGAGATAACAGGGACCCTCGTTCCTCATTTCTTGTCACAACTCTTTATTTGTACATTTTCTCCTTCACCTATCATTTCTCCTGCTATATTACCATTTATGCCCCAGTTTCCCAAATTAAAGTAATAATCACCACCATGTAAAGTCCAGCATGCAACATTGCAAAAATATTCAAACATTTCCTTTGATTTGTGAGATTCATTTCAAATGCAGAATTTTGGGTCTTTACCCAATGTTTAAATTGTAATGAGTAAATATTGTTAGGCAATGTGTTATCGTTCAATTTTAATATGAATATCTGCAGGAAACGGCTACTCTGGTCACTCAGCTGAGAGATCACTTGGGAAATACCCTTTACCTAGGAGATATCCTTCCCATCTAGCTACCAGTGATAAATATTTTGTTATTGTAGCTCAATTCAGTCATGGAGACAACTGCATATCAAGGTGAATGAAATTATGCTGGAAATATGCACACAAATATAAACAAGCATTAATTTGTTATATTTTAAACATAGAAATGGGATAAGCAGATCATCCATCCAATTAGAACTCAAAATGTTGCCTGCTCTTTCTATTGCCACATGCAATTGTTTCCACCAGGAGGCAGAACAGCTGCTGTCCTCCAATAGGGCTATCAGGATGCTAAATATCAGCAAAGGAAGCTTGGATTAAACACCTAGCTGACATATATGACACAAAGTTTCTACAAACAGAAGTTTGTATCTCAATAAATACTAATTCCAAGCCACTTAGACAACTTTCTCTCAACTTGGGCTCTCCAAGTATATTATAACTTTTGCTGGGCACAGTTAATCTTCTGGAAATTTCCCTAACCTAGTAGACTGAGAAATTGGGTGAATAATTTCTCTAAATTTGGGTAAGTTTTGCACTAATTTTCAACATATTCTAGCAACTCAGCATGCTGAGCATTTGCCTTCAATCCATCTGATGCAGAGTTCATTCTCTCACCTGGATGTCCAAGTTCAGCTGTTCCCATAAATCATCATGCAAGGCTGACACCTCAGCTTCCAGATTCTCATATTCCATAGTGCTGTTGGCCAGTGCCTGTGGGGATTTGCAAACAGTCTCGTCAAGATACGAATGCCTGACTAGATCCCTGTAGTGCAGAAAAACTAATTGGCATATGAACACTAACTGTTCAACCATCTGTTTGGATCACAGCCTTCAAAACTTCACAGAAGAGACAAAGATTTCCATTCCTAAAAACATTTGCTTTTTGAAGACTCATTACTAGTCTTCAGGGGTAGGGAAGCAAGGCTAGAATCTTGCATGTTTCTTTAGTGTTGTTGGTCTTTTTTTTTGCATTCTTGAAAACAAAAAGCAGTTTTTTTTATTCAGGAAACCCTGAATATAGTTTGGGGTGACCAAATTGATGGCATACACTTTGGATGTTTTGACACACACACCCAAAATGTGATTTTGCAACTTACCCACGTGTTGGGCTTTATCTCTTCATTTCTTCCCTTCCACACACATCCCACCACTTTTTATATACAAGGAAAAGGCAGTAAAAGAATAAAAGACTGAAGAGATGTATTGCACAATGCTAAACTATCAAAACATAATTCTTTTCAATTCTAGCATTTCCTGGCAGCACCAGCATTGGCAAAGCAAGAACAGATTGCCCATTCAAGCTCAGCTGGAAGCACCTGGTTTTCACAACAGCTAATGCTGCTGGAGAAGCGGTGAAGGCTGCAAAGCTGAGAAGGCCAAAGCCTCTACTAATCTCCATGCCAGCTAGATATGACCAGAGACTCAACAATTCCATTTGTATGCTTCCATTGGTATAGCTGTGAATGATATTGAACAATGGGATAAATCAAAGCTAATGATTAACAGACACGTAACCCTTTCCCTTAGATCAGTGTTTCTCAACCTTGGCATCTTAACATGTCTAATGGGGAATTCTGGAAGTTGAAGTCCACACATCTTAAATGGTTAAGGTTGGGAAATGCTGCCTTAGATAGTACTAAGTCCCTGAAGGTTTCTATATGCCTGGGGTCTTTTTGTGACCATAGAAAATGGAATGCTTTCAATGCAGAAGACTTCTTAGATTACCGTGCTGGCTTGTGACAGTTCCACCCGGATATTGATCAACTGATTCTGAAGAGATTCCTTCTTGTGCAGAAGCTTTTCAGGGTAGGCTGGCTGACTCCCAAACATCTCTAGTTCCTGGTGTGTCCCCATCAGCGCACTCTCTAGACTCTCCTAGTGATGAAATGAGCATCAGGAAATACATGCTTGTTAATAAAGGCAGGTGATTCAGAAGCAAATTCAAGACTCGAAATTGGTTGTTTTCTAGTTAAGAGGCTCTTTCTGGATCAGAGTACAGGCAGTCAGCAACTTACAGTCACAAGTTTAGTGACTGTTTGAAGTTACAATGGCACTGAAAAAAGTGGCTTATGACTGTTTTTCACACTTACGACCATTGCAGCATACCCATGGTCATGTGATCAAAATTTGGAAGCTTGGCACTGGCATGTTTTTATGATGATTGCAATGTCCCAGGGTTATATGATCACTTTTTTGTGATTTTCTGAGAAGCAGAGTCAACAGGGAAGCCAGATTCACTTAGCAACTGTGTTACTAACTAAACAACAGCAGTGGTTCACTTAACAATTATGGCAAGAAAGATTGCAAAATGGGGCAAAAATCACTTAACAACTGTCTTGATAATCAGTGGAAATTTTAAGTTCAATTGTGGTCATAACTCTAGGACTGTCTGTATTTATATTTGTACTGCTTTTAAGATATGGAGTCTCACAATGTTTCTAAAATGTATATCCATGGATTTATTTCTATTTTTATTCTTTTGAAAATCATTAAATTTAATTGAACTTTTCTCATGTTCCAGGGTGGAAATCTAATAAATTTATGAGAAAAATAAAGCTGAACTTTATAAATTTCTTGGATAAGGACTTCTTCTTAAACATTTACAAACAGAAACATGCCTATACATCAGGCTCTGAAGGAGAATACAGTAGTTTATAAAGCCCTGAGAATTTAAGGGTCTACAATCAATATTTCTGCAATAAAATTTATATTAGGGCCAAGTCAATGTAATCCCCAAGCCTTCCCCCAATTCCATGTCCCAAAGTCACATGAGCTGATAGCTGAAGTTTGTTTCAACCCTGGCAGTGAGGCAGATTATTAACTGAGGTGCAGAAATCAGGCAATGTAGAAAAATAGTTCTGATATTTTTCAGCATCTGTCAACTGAGGCAGTTACCTCAGTCCACCTATAGTTAGACTAGCCGTAATAATCCATGTTGTAACCTGCTCTAGTATGGTGAGAGTAGCAAAATGTTCATTCATTTGTATTTCATCTGGGTATTTTATTATACACAGTGATCCTAAAAGAATTTGTTAATTGAAATTGCTCATTTACAGTATGACTTGGATTCCATGGTTAGAACAGTTACTGTATATTAATTGAGATGTCCAGAGTATTGTCTCATTCAGCTATAACAAATCTAAGCAGTTGTGCCCAAAGACCCAAAGAACTTGGATGCATTTTAACAGATCTCTTTGAAAGAGGTGGTAATCAGCCCTTGTTAAAGAAACTTAATTCAGAAGTGTGCCAGAAAGTTCCATTTCTAGGGAAAAGTGCTTATCAAACAACTCCAGGCATAAAGTTGATGTTCTACATTCACTTGGATTTTGTGACAAAGACTGATTTGATCACCTTGGGAGTGACCTTTGCTGAGAGAAAACAGAGGGAACACCAATCCTGTTGCTTTCCTTGGATTTCACAGTTTTTAGCACCATCAACTATAGTATCCATCAAAATTAGCTATCTGACTAAGACTGATTCAGCCTATTCCAGAAGATAGTGCTGAGAGTAGTTACTGTTTTGTCATATTGCAATTGTTTCATATTTCTATTTTGCATTTACATGAAACTGCTGCGGAAAATTATTTGTGATATTAGCTGAACTATTATCAATACACATATGACATTTTTCATTTAACACAGCTGCCATGGTAAATGTTCTGAAACACAGCATAATTGCCTGGATGAAAATCAAGAAACAAAGCTCAGTCCAGATTGAGATCAGAAATATTATTTGGGGGTGGCTGCAATTATTTGTTCCAGTATAGGTTACAGCCTTTCTGAGAGTTTGGGAAAGCTGTTTGGAGTGTTCTTGAAACTCAGTGGTAGGTTAATCACCTCATAAAACTACCCTCCTTTGAAATAGATAGCCAATGCTCAATTGTACATGCTCTGATAAACTTCTGATTAAATTATTGTAATGTGTTTTGCATGGCTCCTTTGAAGATGGACACTTTAGTTATTCCAACACAGACTTGCCAGGAAATTAATTGGGACTGTTCAATTCAGACATAAGAAATCATCGGCAATTCAAAGAGCTGATATTACTCTTTAAAGATTTGAATGGCTTTCAGACCAGATACTTATAGGAACACCTCTCTCCCCATAGGTACTACTACAAGCATTCTGGTTTACTTTAAGAGTCTCTCTTTCATGTGTCCCTGCCAAAATGAAGCCAGGCAAGTAGCTTTGAGGAATGAGATAGAGCAACTCAGTTATGGGCTCTTTATTACATAATGTCTTTCCTGGGAATCACACCTACTACTTATATTTGATGGCTCAATTTAGGTTTTTACTGCTTGCACTATATGAAAATCATGGTTTATATCTATTTATTTAAAGAACATTTATCTTTAACATTTGCTATTTTATTATTGTTTATTTTTATTTGGTTTATAGTTTTGTAATCAACTCAAATCTTCATGGCTTGGCAGATTTAAAATATTTATAATACATTGCAAAATTATATTTTAATATTTCAGTCTCCTAGCTTCAGGGAACTGGAAATACTTCTATTAAATGTAACCACTGCCTAGAAGATGAAATCTTTTTAGTCATGCTATAAAAATGTCTGAGAAATGAGCTTCATTCATAGGGGTTGAAAGCAGCTTGTCTATACTACTACCCTATTTTTTGTGATTCATGTCTTTTACCTTTTCTGCTCGAAGCTGCTGTACCAGTCTTTCCTGTTCTCTTATCACTTTGTTTTGTTCACAGAGTTTTCCTAGAAGCTTCTGCCATGTGAAAAAGAGATAAATAAAACATGAAGTCTGTAGAAGACACCGAGAATGAGAAATATAAACTTTCAGCTGCTTTGATGGAGATCAATTAGACTCCACCAGAGGCCTGGTCTCAGTTCCTGAATTCCAAATCCATGCAAGAGAAAATACAAACAATTAAATCAGCATGAAGACATATGCATTGAGTAAAAGGGAGAGATACAAAAGGAAAAGAGACTGCACAAGATTTTTGATGGAGGATGATCAAGAGCCTTTATAGCCTTGCAGTTCCATTAGCAGAAAAGATGGATTATCTAAAGATATGAAATGGAAAGAAAGAACCCCCACGAACCTCAGGGAATGCAGGGTAGACAGTGGTAACAGGATGGGGGATGGATTGAGTAGGCAGATGACAGTGAGGAAGAGGTGTTCTTACATCTGTGTGTTGCTCATTTATCTTGTAGGTGTGCAGCGTCTCTCTATATGCTTCAGGGAAATGAGACACCTAAAAAAATAAAAAACAGGTTATTGCTGCTCTCTTTACCTTGATGTTGTCATAATAAGCCCCTGTGGAAATCCAAGCCTGCTACTACTTAGTGGATCTCTCCACCCTCTACATATACAAACAGTATACACACATACATTATCAGATTGTACAACTCTAGCTATTAGATTTTCCATGAAGCCTTTCTCAAAAACAACACATAACTGAAGGAAAAAAAGAGACATTACCATGTATGATAATTGTCCCTCCCTCCCCCATCTAACCAAAGATTATTTGCTGTCTATGAAAACAGTTCTTCTACTTTGTCAAGGAAAGCAACTTTGAAACCACATCTGATATTAGGAAAATGGCTCTTTTGCTTTCAACATAGGAAGGAACAGTCAGGGCTCTAACAAAATTTTGCATTTTTATATGACAGGTCAGATGTATGAAGAAATTAGCTCTTAACATAACACGAGTGATAGGTATGCAACTATCAGGCAATTACACACATTATACAATAAAGCTATAGTTTGCCTTCATGATTACTGCATCTATATTTGTAAAGAGAATTAAAGATATGGCCCATTCTTCCTGCCTCTCTAGAATTTAGGACGATTATGGGGAGAAAAGTTCCTTAAAATTATCTTAGCTATTACAGTGCAAAAGAGTTATTCTACACCAGGGGTGTCAAAGTTGATTTCATTGAGGGCCGCATCAGGGTTGTGTTTGACCTCAGGGGAGGGGGGGGCTGGGCATGGCCAGGGTGGACGTGGCCAGCTCGATGTCACTCATGTTGGAGGCACCTGTGGTGGCTCGAGCAGGCTCTGCCAGTGAAAATGGGCTCCTGAGCTCCGTTTTCAGCAGCAACGTCTTCCTGCAACCCTCTGCCAGAGAAAACGGAGCTCAGGAGAGCTCCGTTTTCATGGCAGAGGGCTGCAGGAGGCCGTCACAGCCGAAAATGGAGCTTGGGAGCCCATTTTCACTGGCAAAAGCACCACGGGACAATCCTTTGCTACTTCCAGGGCCGCCCCACAAACCAGGTCTAAGAATCCCCAAGCTGGCTCCAGCTCCCGAGCCTTGAGTTTGACACCCCTGTTCTACACAAACACTAATGCAGCTCATAGTTAATATACAAAGCAAGAATGCAGCACAAAAAGCCAAGAATATTGTTTGCTGGGTTTGTAGGCCTAATAGCAATTCTGTTATGGATATACACTGCATTGCATAAAGCTTTATATACTAGGCAGAAGCCAATATGATGAAAATGGCTGATATATAGATTGTTAAGTTCCTGACTTTTTAGAAACAGATTGCTCAGGATAATATGACTTTTAGCTATATTTAGTTGGATTAAGTTCAATGAGAGCAGAGAAAGACTAGTGTTAGTTTAATTTGAGAACCTGTACTTAATTGAATATTTATAGGATTGTATCCCCAATTTAATTGCTGATTTCAAAACTGCAAAAATCTGGACAATATTTTTCAAGATGAAGATGCATTATATAACAGCCAGATCTAAATTTATAAGCAAACCAATGCAATGCAATACTAAAAAAATTAAGGATTAAATATACTGCCTTTTTGTTCTAAGCTTTCATAATCAAACCCAAATTTTGTGCGTTTTCTCCTCTCTGGAAAAATAAAGTTGCTAATTGCAGTTTTATGAACAATTATGAGAGGAGAATTCAGATTACGGCAGGATCTACAGGGAGAGTCAAAATGATGGATGCAGTGTTGCAATTAAATCCAATCTCTTTTCTTTGGAAATCTCCATGCATGTAGAAAGCACTGAGGCTTTGATCACAACCCTGCACCTGCCATCTTGTAGATTCTCTCTCTGTGGATACCCATGACCAATAAATAGCAATACAAGAAACCCTCATATAAATCACTACATCAGAACCGAGATTTGTTGATACTTAGCTCTGCTCCATTATGGCCTTACTACGTAAAGTTTTCCCCGGTCCAGTTAAGTCCGACTCTAGGGCACAGCGCTCATCTTAATTTTTTAGTCAAGGAAGCCAGCATTGTCTAAAGACACTACATGGTCATGTGGCCAGCATAACTATATGCCGAGGCACTCGAAACGCTGTTACCTTCACACCAAAGTGGTGCCCATTTATCTATTTGCATTTGCATGCTTGTGAAGTGCTAGGGCAGGAGCTGCGGCAAGTAACATGAGCTTGTGGCACTCAAATCTCAAATCTGGGCTGTCAGCTTTGCAGTTGATAAGCTCAGCATCTTTAACCGCTGAGCCATCATGCCCCCTTGGCCTTACCACACACTTGGTAGGAACCGATTAGAATGAACTTTCCTAACGGAAAAGGTGCTGCTGGGAAGAAAAGCCCTATCCACAAACATAATGCATCATGCTTTTATTTAACTATTACAACATCTTAAAACATCTTTCTTTACTACTTTTAATACCATTTAATATCATTACAAACTAATTTCACATAAAAAAGTCACTGCTTGTCTACATAAATAAAATGGCTGAAAGGCCTGCCTTGGTCTGTAGTACCTTCCCATATTTTTGTGAAGGTTATGCAACATAATAATATCTATGTTTGGAAGACAGTTGAAAACCATCTTCAGGTTCTCCAGTGCAAGTAGGCCAGAGAACAGCAACATATAGCCCTCAAGGATTCATGACCTATTTTCAAAACCTTTAGCCAGAGACCAATTAAGACTTCTAAGAAGAGCTATCTATCTCTTCGCAAAGCCTCATGAAGAGGGTACAAAAAGCCCCGCCCTAAAAGGGGTATAAGAAAGATCAAATGCGCCCATCTCCTCTTCCCTATAGTTTTGCTTCAGTTCATCCACCATGTATGTGGTTCTTACTCTGAAAAAACATAGCTGTTAACAGAAACAAGGCATGCTGCCCCTGGACTTATAATAACGTGTCACCAAATATACAATAATCCACTTTTCTCATATAATAAGCAGAACTCAGACTGCTCTAAATGTATTCTATCTAACCAGCAATTATAAGCAATGTTCAACTGCTATTTTCTTTATATAGTGGTGCAACCATAAAAATATATTTTAGTGCTAAAAGTGACAAAACAAGTATTGAAGCCAAAGGCAGAGATTGATGGTAGATGGCTGGCAGTAATTGGGAGGAATGCAGCTCTAATTATTCCTTTGTTGACTGTGTTGCTCAATACAAAATGAACAATGCCAAGCCTACAAAAACAGAATCTCTATAAAAAACTAAGACAACTCTACCATTAGAAGGGTAAATTGCTGTGGAAAAATTTACTCTTTCTTCATGTAAATATAATTATAGATGTTACTATGCTTAACCACTTTCCCGAGGTACCATAATTTATGTAAACATAATAACAAAGATTTTTTTCATTAAACAAAACTAATCAACTGTTAGGTTTTCTCCACTAGAAGAAAATAGCCTGACAAGGATTTTTTAAAATGGTGGTTATTGGCTGTAATCCAGATATTTTACATACATATATTGAGAATTTCATTAGAGAAAAGGAGCTGGCCCAAGATGTACATTTCCAGAGTTGCTTTCATCAATCTCAGAAGAAATACCGTATTTTTTGGAGCATAAGATGCACTTCCCCCCCCCTAAAAGAGGATGAAAATTTGGGTGCGTCTTATGCACCAAATGTAG
>JANHFL010005724.1:32979-45976 GCA_032468155.1 Oxyrhabdium leporinum | reverse complement strand
CCTCCTCCTCCTCCTCCTCCTCCTCCTCCTCCTCCTTTCTAGCACTGATGATGTTCCCTAGTTGGGTCATGAAACGTCTGCGAGAAACCCACCAAGCTCACAGAGCACCAAGGATCCCACGGAGAAAAATCTGGGATTCTCCCCGCATGTCTGTTGCTTTGGGACCCCAGGGACCCCACAATCCTCCTCCTCCTTTGCTGGCTGGGGAATTCTGGGAGCTGAAGTCCACTCATCTCCGAATGGCTGAGGTTGGGAAACACCGCCCTAAAGGGTCCTAGCCCGATTCAGAAGTCAACCGCTCTTCCATGCGCAGAATGCAGCCATGCTCCTGCAAATGCCCCCCCCCAATGTTTGCAGGTCTGCGTGGTGCTTCCAGCTGCACACACCTGTTTCATGCCTAAACATGAGAGACACAAGCGAACTTTTAGCAGAGCAATTAGCTCTTCCCCTTTCGGCCTCTGACAGGAGATAATTGCACGCTTGATCCTGAGATGCTCCGGTTATGCCCAGGATGGCTCTATCTGGACTGGGAAGCATTTTTATGGCTTGGGGAGCAGCTTTCTCCGGGAAGGAAGGGCTCCACCTGGCCACACCCGAAGGCTTCACCAGCCCTCCTGCCTGGCCAGAGGTTGGAGGTCTTAATAAAGGAGAATATTTGGAGCTCAGGACTGAAATGGGGGGTCCTTCGTGATCTCTGAGCTTGGCTGTATTGATGCAGACTTTTCATGACCCAACTAGGTAGCAGCATCAGTGCTAGAAGAGAGTTGTGTTTGCAGAGAGGAGGGAGGGAGGACTAGATTATGAGTGAGGAATCAGAATCAGAATCGAACTGGAAGGCACCTTGGAGGTCTTCTAGTCCAGCCTCCTGCCCAAGCAGGAGACCCTATACCATTTCGGAAGAAAGGGAGGGAGGGAGGAAAGGAAAGAGAGAAATAATGGAAGGAAAGAGAGAGAGAGAGAGAAAAGAGAAAGAGAAAGAGAAAGAAAGAGAAAGAGAAAGAGAAAGAGAAAGAGAATGAGAAAGAGAAAGAGAAAGAAAGAACAAAGAGCAACAAAAGAAAGAAAGAAAGAAAAAGAAAGAAAGAACCTAATTTGAATACTTCAAAGATCTTCAAAGATCTAGTGAAAGACTGAAATGGGGGGTGTTCAGAAACTTCCCCTCCATCACACTTCAGAGTTTGACTTAATTGCTAATCTTTCCCTCCTATTACATGCTGTTGAGAAGAAATATGGGGAGAATTAGAAATATTTATGCATTTTATTTTCATTATTAATGTGTGTCCCAAAGAGACAGAATTGAAAGTCCTATCTCATGAGGCTTTAATTTCAGTTCTTCAGAAACATGCACATTGATGGTGGCTTACCAATATATGCAAATTCATATATATACAATATTAAAAACCATGCATCAATTGCAAGAGCAGTGTTTCCGTTTGATAGTTGAAAAACAAATCTATTATATTCATACGATAAAGGCCATTATCAACAATACTCATGTTCATATAACACATTAAACTGTAAACCACAGTTTATAAATCACTTAGCTAAACCTAGCATTCTGTCTTAATGGTTGCCAAACCAAGCAACCACTTCAGGCCCTAAGTGGTATACTTGCTTTAGATGAGCATGTTGTGGGAACATGCTCATCTTGATTTGTAAATCATTGTTTATGTTTATTTTGGTGTGTGAACTTAACTGTAACGGTAGTCTTTAGTTTATTGTGATGTTAATTAGCTTTAGGTTCACACACTGCCCAATCCTCTCAATTTTTCTAGAGTATAGATATTTACAATGCTTTTAATATAATCATAATAATTTTAATTGGGAAAAAATAAGATAATGATTGGAACAAACTAAACATCAAAACATTGACCTTGCTCCTTGAAAGCCTACTTTTTTATGCCTTTATTCATAAACCAACAAATGCTTATTCAAAACTTAACGCACATCACCTAACAACCCATTGCTTCAAACTACATAGAGATTCATCCTTGTATATGTTTTACACTTCTATGAAAAGTTTTAGCTTGACCTGATGCATTAAAATTTCACAGTTCTTGATATCTTGTTATATGTAGTTCATAGTACATCAACACAAAGTTGATCTGGTCACATTAAAAATTCTACTGATATGAATCCCAAATATTACAATATTAGGATCAGATCAAACTATGCAGGTTGATATTCAACATCCTAAATTGCATCTCCGACAAAGAGCTTGATTGTAAAACTGATGTAACTTTTTTAGGGATCCAGACTTCATGCCTGCTTCTTGCCCCATGCTCAGCCATATGCTGCTTAAATATGATTTATTGAATTAACTACAACTGATTATTCACCCAAGCCAAAGCCACATTAAGGCTCTTTGAACCTTGTCAGTTATAAACTATAAGGTGGGAAAAACGTATATGCCTACCTTGAGTAGGTTCTGACTTGCTTTTAAGTACTATTAACAGCCCTTTAAATTCTATCAGCTGAGTCTCTTCTAATTTTCATTACTGACTTATCTTATTTCTTAGACTCTCTCTTCTCTGTCTCTTCTTGGTACAAGATTAGTTGGAACATTTTCAGCCAGGACTTTGGAAGGGATGAGACTGAGAGTTCTGCTACTAGTTAGTGGCATAGAAGTCACTCATTTAAATGTGATAGGAAGGTAAATCAAGGCTGAGGAAGCTTAAAGGAAGGAAGTCCCTTTCCTTCTTATATATTCACCTTCCACAGTATGTTATGCTGTTGATAACAATTGTAGCTTTCAAAAGATGCTCTATAATCTACAGCAGGCATGTTCAATCCACGCCTATGAGCTGCATGCAGCCCTGTACACTAGTGACACAGCCCCACAAGATCTTAAAAGAGTGGTTAGAGTGCAGTACTGCAGGCTACTTCTGCTGACAGTCGGCTGCCTGCAGTTTGGCAGATCGAATCTCACCACGCTCAAGGTTGACTTAGCCTTCCATTCTTCCGAGGTGGGTAAAATGAGGACCCAGATTGTTGGGGGTCATATGCTGACTCTGTAAACCGCTTAGAAAGGGCTGTAAAGCACTGTGAAGCAGTATATAAGTGTAACTGCTATTGCTATTGCTATTAACATTATGTTATTTTATATTATAAAATTATATTATGTATTTTATAGGCAGCCCAAGACAATTCCTCTTCACTCAGTGCAGTCCAGGCAAGCCAAAAGTTTGGACATCCAAGATCTACATCTTTAAGCTTTGTTATTGCTTCGGCTATCTACCAGATCTGGGTTGCAAAACTTTGGAAAACCACTACCCAGCAGCAAATCTGATGGAGAAAATACTAGCTCTAGGCCAGAGGTGTCAAACTCGTGGCCCATAAGCCAGATGTGTCATGTGCTGGCCACACGCATGCTCAGTTTAGTGAAGAGGAAAAAAGTCCCGATACATCACATGACACCGCCGTGACGATGTGAGTTTGACACCGCTGCTCTAGGCAGTTGTCTAGTGGTAGTCTGGAGTTTTGCAACCTGTGCCTGATACCGTAACATTCTACCTTTAGTGCCTTTTTTTTAGATTTCTGAAGAGCTCAGTTTCAGAGAGTAGCTTCCTACATATCCCTGTAACCCACTGGTTCATTCAGAATACCAATCCATCAAATGAATGCACAGACCCATTTCACAGGACAACTAGAGATAGACTTTGTTGAAATAGATAATAATAACAATCTTGCAAGTCTGCCTCTCTTTCCCATTTCTTCTCAGGGAGTTCTAGGTGAGGAGGGACAGATAGTTCGAATCTGTTTGCAATGTTCTCCCACTTCAAATGTTTCTCCACCTATTTCCCAATATATTCTTTCTCCAAAATCATTTCCCTGTTCCTTCAGGTTCATAGAAAAAATTCAAGGGAAACATAAGTCTTACTGCATTTCCAACTGCCATTTTGGCTATGCTGGTCAGGAATTGCAGGAATCATAATATAGCACATGTCAAGGGTATCAAATTGGGAGAATCTGATTTTTTTCCTGAAATTTGGAGAGGAACATTGCCTCTCATGCTTTCCCTAGGAGGTAACTACAAGAGGGTACTACTAAGAGAGAATTTTGGAATAAACTGCAGCTGATGTGCCACCGGAGCATCCATGCTCAGGGAAGGCTCTCAGCCTGAGAAGGGTCATAAAAATAATTGAGTCTAATCCCAGCTTGGTGCAGAAATCAAATTGAACCATCCTGATAGATGGTTGTCCAGCTCTGATATTTAATTTGAGTGGCATGTATTGGGAAGCATACTATTTGTGAAAAGAGTAGGTACCCGTTTGAGTAGAGAATAAATTTCAGCCTAAGTAAATAGGACTGACAAGTAAAAGAAGGTCACCTTCATACAGAATTTATTATCTTCTCAGCTGCTTTCTTTTGCAGAGCGCATAGGTGTGTGGTGAGGGAGAAATTATGTCTATGTGTGCGTGTGTGTCTGTGTGGGAGAATATGAAAGGGACAGCTCCTCACTCCAATTTCATCTTCATGAGCTAGGCTGAGTGATATACAGATCTTCTTGCACTGTGACCTTTTCTCTCAACCAAATGAAGACACTATAACACAGAGGGGCTTTGTTTCCTCTTTTTGCAAGAAAAAAAACATCTCCCTATAATTTTTTTTCCAAACAGCATTTAATAAGTTCCAGAAAGCTTAAGGCCAGATCTGTGTAAAATGCATGTTTGGGTATTGGACTATTGTTCCCTTCTGTTCCCTTCTGTTTCAAACATCCCAGTGTGCTGTCCCAAAGCTGTGATGCCCAGCAGTTATCAATCCCCTTTCTGTCTATTCCATGGTATCAAGAAAAATGACTAATGAATGACCAAAGTAAGCTTCAAGCAGTATTCCTGAATCTACCGAAATCCATTGTTGGTATTCTATTCCCAGCCCTTTAATAATGTTACCATTGTCTCTAAATTTTGTATATTGCATTATTTTATTAATCAAATTTATACAGCTCACCAAGAGCAACTCTGAATGGCACACAACAATTGAATAAAACCACAAATATAAAAACAACAGATATAAAAATGTAGAAATCTAAAATAAGAAATGAACAGTATAAAAAACAAATATACAAACAAGACATAGCTTTGCAAAGGCCATGATAACCACAGCTGCAACCTACTCATTGAACAGGAGTCATGAGTCTAGGAAAGGGGTGTCAAATTTGCGGCATCACAGCGGCGTCACGTGACATATTGGGACTTTTTCCCCCTTCGCTAAACCAGGCGTGGGCATGGCCAATGAATGACACATCTGGGTTGCAGGCCGCGAGTTTGACAGCCCTGGTCCAGGAGGATTCCCAAATTGCTCACCAGGTCTATCTGAGGCAGTGCAATTCCATCCAACACCAAAGAAGTCCTGGGACCAGTAGGCCCCAAAATCTAGAGCAACTCAGTCTTGCCAAGGTTCAGCTGAAGGTTCTTATTCCCCAATCAGACCCCTACAACTTCCAGACATGGGATAAGACAGTCACCTATACTGCTTTTGATGTTATTAGGAGAGAAACTTTCACACCTTAGATTCATGAAACTTGTGGAAGGATGAACTTTCTTAAATATTTTTTGTAAAAAAATGTGACAGGAGAGTACTATATTAAGGTTGCAGGTTTTTCTATGCAGTCAGCTGCCCAGCTGAGGTACATAATTAAGCACTTGTAGAGAAAGGAAAAAAACATAAAACTCCTCAGAAATCCTTCCATGTAGCTCCTAAGGTGCAAATGAAGAAAGTATAAAAAGAAGCCAAAGCAGGTAAA
This sequence comes from Oxyrhabdium leporinum, assembly GCA_032468155.1. NCBI lineage: Eukaryota > Metazoa > Chordata > Lepidosauria > Squamata > Cyclocoridae > Oxyrhabdium > Oxyrhabdium leporinum. The sequence continues at coordinate 40,230 of JANHFL010005724.1, read as the reverse complement.
CAGACCTGGTGGGGGTTTCTTCAGGGTTTTGAGGGAGAGGTGATTATATAGCGTGTAGAGCAAAGGAGGTAGTAGCCGGCACAACAAGAACATCCACACCTAGAGAAGATCGAGGACGGTGCCTGAGATAGCTGAAACCAAAGAGGACCCTGTAGAAAAGAACTATCAGGGGGAAAAAAGACAGGCCTGGACTCTAGATGGTGGCAGACCAAACTCCACGTAGTTCAGGCATTGGATAACTGGGCAAGAGAGGATTAAAAGGAGAAGCTGTTAGCATTCCTAAGCTTGTAGATAATGTAGTATGGGAGGAGGAAGAAAAGGGAAGCCAAGCACTTTGTATTATAAGCAAAGCCATTTGGTTAATATATGTTATATTCTGCTAGGTCACTATAGATAGAAATGCCTACATGTACAAACATAAAATCTTATAAATACACTATTTGCAACTACTGTTGTATAGAAACTAACTGCAGTACCTTCACTCCTTAGTTCTGTACTTTTCTCTGTGTGTGTGTGTATGAGACTTCTTTCCTACCCTCCAACAGACTTTTGAATTACATTTCTAGGAGTCCTAGCAGCTTATAAAATGCTAGCTGCAGAAAGCAAGTTGCGCCGGCTTTCCTGTGATAGCAGCACAGCTGCTAATCCCATCAAAGAAACTGGGGCAAAATAAGAAGAGTTAAGTGCAGAACCATTAGGGGGGAAAAGCATTTGAGGCATGTAATAGTGATAGAATGACAGAGACACATCACAAAGGCAGAAACTGTTATGAGTGAGCAGCTAACCCCGGGTAGCAAGACAGGCAGAGTCCTGCCACCAGAATGGGAGCCAGATAACTCCTGGCGGTGCAGATTTTTATCTCTTCTTTGTTCAATAATAATTGACTCAGCAACTGATGCATTAACACATGCCAATGGCCACATTTCTATTCCAATGCAGCACTCCTGATTTCCCTTTCTCATGAAATTCCTGGCCACTTCTTTAAGCTGTGTCTTCCCACCCAACATACTTTGCAGAAAAGGTCAGTCACCTCAGTGGAAGAGTTCTCAGTACAGGTTTGCTTTCTGCTTTGTTCAGCTACAAGAACATCTTGGACAAAGGGTTAGACAAGAGGGAGATCAGCCTGCACTTGGACTGACTCCCAGGTAGGCCACCTGCCTGTGGTCTGACACTCGCCCTGACTCATAGGCACTAAGCTGTAAACCTATTCACATACCTCAGAGCAACACCTGCCCCTGCTAATTACTTCTGCTGTTGGCAGCTGTTAGATAATTGGGACTCATCCTTTCTTTACTTACAAAGTTCAAGAAGCAATGTGTGCCAGGAACTGAGAGCACTGTTTAATATATTTTAGTTTCTGATACCTTACTAAGAAGCTGATCATTACATACATCTCTCTCAAGGCACATCAAATAATGCAGCCCAAGGCAATTAACTGTACCTCCAATATACAAGGATAGTTTAAAACAAGTAAGGAATAAGTGATTCTCCAGATGTGTGTCTCTTTTATCTCTAAAAATATTGACCTCTGGGATGAGCTTCGGCTGCTGTTTTTCAGGCACCTTACTATGACATTGTAGGTAAAGTTTTCTTTAATGTTTATACTTGAATGTACGAAAGGAAATGCTACCACTTTCTCCTGTATGATCACCTTACTTTGGAAAGGAAATCTAGCATTTAGTTCTATAATGTAGCTATATACATATAAATAAACATAGCTATACTTTGATAGTTATAGAGACAAGTTGTATTGTACTTTTGTTATGGACAGCACCAGCAGAAGCAAAAATCAATTTCATTGTATATATGTACAATGACAATAAAGGTTATTATTATTACTATTATTAGAAACCATAATGACATCTTTTACTTAGCAACAGGAGAAAAGAACTGGCTTCTTTAAGGAATTGAAGACAGGTGGTGTGTTTATAACCTTGGGCACTCCAAAGCATCTCTTTGGAATCACATCTGAAATTCTGGGCAATCTTAGTATGAAGGTGGTTTGGGAAGCAGGCAGCAGGTACCTAGATCCTATGAAAACCCATTTCTTTCTTTTGATAGGCTGCTGCTTCATTATATGGCTGGAAGGAGGGGCTTCTCCCTCTCCCTCTCTCCAACATGGCTCTTTCTTGAGATTTCTGGCTAAGTGGCAATAGCACTTAGACTTATAAACCACTTCATAGTGCTTTAGAGCCCTTTACAGAGTCAGCATATTGCCCACAACAATTTGCATCCTTATTTTACCCACCTCGGAAGGATGGAAGGCTGAGTCAACCTTGAGCCTTAACTCTAGTTAAAAGTAATTCAGGATATTCAGGTCAGGAAAAAGTGTTTTCCCTTGGTTACATAATTGTCTTCTATGGGGCTGGCTAGAAAAACAGGTTAGTTTTTCAATGAAATTATGGTTTAATGACATCCTGCAAATTAGAGAATCTTATATCAAGATAATATTGTACTATTCTATTAGACATAACTGCATTTTCAAAAATCTATACAAAAAGCACCTTTTGTTTTTCTGCTCCCATACAACGGCATGAGTCTCAGATCTTTTATATGTCCACCCATAAAGTGAAATACCTTTGGACCTTAAACAGAAAGTACTTATTGCATAGCTAACAGTCTTAAATGCTAAGGCAATGTTAAGATTGTCATTTTAAATATTAAATCTTTCCTTTGAAATACAAGTTGATGGACTAAAATATCTGCCACAGATACATTTGATTGTATTCTTGCTGCTAAAATATTTGACCCTCAGAGTCTCATTGTTGAGGTCTGAATATGAAATACTTTAAATCATATTATATACATTTTGCTGGGTTTTTTATAATGTATTCCTGTGGCCCACAGAGGGCAGAAAGGAGTAAGTACATGTTTTGCTGACAGCTAAGAATGAGGCAGTTAACTGACCCTGGTCAACACCCCTATGCTTAATGTATATACAACACTAATGGAAACCTTCCCTTAACACAGCCCCTGTTGCTGGAAAGTCTGAAATTTTTGCATACCCAAGATAAGTCTGTCTGGAAGAAGAGAGAGATCTGCAAAACTAGGTTCCCCCCCCTGCCCCCAAATGAACAGTTTTTTTCAGTAGTGGAACCTGGTGTGTATTAAGTAAAAACTGGTGGTGGTGGTGGTGGGGAAACCTGGTGAGCAAGCCCTTCTTCATTCTTGCTTTGCTCTTGACTGGGCTTGCCGGTGGAATTGCTGCCAGATCCATATTATGGAGTTTTCTGACATTCCCAAAACACAGACATTCTTTCCCTTTTTTTCTGGAGGGGAGCCCAAGCCAAGATAAAATTCCAGCAGTAGACTTAAGAGTATATTAAAATAACAGCATGGGATATTTCCTTCCAGTCTCAACCCAATATTCACTAGTGTTCACCTGTCAGAAAGTTTTGTTTGATGGGGAAAAAAAATCATTCTCCCGAGATTGCTGAAGCTGAACATAGTGAACTCTCAACTGGAAAACACTGGAGAGATTCAGTATTAGCAGATCCAGGTAGCATCCTTGGATGGTTGCTGGCTTCCCTGTCACATAACAACCAATTTTCAAGCCATTTCCCAGTGCAGTATAAGCCAAACAGGATTTTCTTTTGCTTTTCCCTCATTTGCAAATATTTTCAAAGCTCACCACCATTGGCTGAATGAATCTGAAATGTGACCTGGTCAGTGTCTCCACGGGTAGGGTAGGGGGAGCAGGGGGGGAAGCATAGAAAGAACATGCTGGAATGTGTATCCCATCTGATGCAGAGTAAAGCTGAGTCTAGAATAGACGTTGGTAACCTTTTGGTAGCTAAGGACATGCTTAAACTTTGGGGTGGCTGAAAACTGCAAAGTAGAAATGGGCATATTATACGTGGATGGAATGGGATTTGGAGACCTTTGGGATTTTCTTTGGGTTTTGACTGCAGTATACCTATTTTAAAGCATATATTGTCTGCTTTCAAAAAAAAGTTCAGTAAACCATGTGTCAGCTTTCATAGTCAGTGAGAAGACTAAGGCTCCCAAAAAAGAATTGGGGCTGCAAATGGACCATCCTGATTTACGTAGTAATTTCATATCATTTTTATTTCCTACAATGTCACATATGAGAAAGACTACTATAACTATCTGTTTTTATATATGTAGCGTGAAAAATTGTTCAGAATACATCATGTAGAAATTCACTAGCAATCATATTTCTATCATTTAAGATTAAAGGTTCACCTAAAAGTCAACCCAAATCTCTACTAAGAGGGCAAAATAATTGTTTCCAAGATGATTGGAAGCAAACCATTAACAATTTTGATGCAAATAATGAATGGTCATTATCAAATCTGTATTTATTAGACGAGTAGTTATGCCTTGTAAATAGTGATAAGCAAAACATATGGTTTTGGGTCATGCACTTTTAATATTGTTAACTTATAAAAACCTACCAATGAATCAGATTCATCCACGGTTTCTATTGCAAACACCTGGACTTATGCAGTTTCCATTGCACAGTAATTTGGGATCCTCTCATGTATATCAATGGCTAAATATCAAAACTACATTTTCTTTTCATTTAAGCATGACTATAATCTTGGAATTACTGGGAAAGTTCTTTTGCATCACAATGCATTCTAACTCTTTGTTAGAAGAGCAGCAGATAGTTTCCTGCTTGAGCAGGGGGTTGGACTAGAAGACCTCCAAAATCCCTTCCAACTCTGTTATTCTGTTATTGTGTTGTGAGGCAGCAAGAAAGTCACTCAGGGCACATCTTATGAAATTAGAGCAGTTTTTGTCCATTTCCCTGGCATAATGCAGCATGCAAAAAGATCCAGATTTGATCCCAGCACTTCCAGATTAGGCTAGAAAAGGTATTTGAAACTTTGAAAAGCTGCTGCCAGTTAATATAAAGAAGATTGGCCTAGACAAGCCAATGATCAGTGTCATCCATGACAGAAATTAAAATAGCAGGAAGGACTTACTGATGTACTACTGTTGGCAGGCAGCATTCTGACATACAGAAAATTCCAGTGGAAAACTCTTTGCTGAAAAATCCCTCGGTCCTGGAGCCAATTTTCCACCATGAATTTATTATTATTATTATTTTTGTAAACACAAGGATTTTGACTTGATCATAGTAGAAATCTTCCAATTACAAAGCACTGAAGGACCAAATGGAATGATTTTATGCAAGGGAAAACTATCCAGAAGGTTAGCCTATATTTTTGAACCATGGATTTGGACTGCTGCAAGGCTAAGAGGCCAGGGTGGCTGGAATTTAAACCAATTTTAATGACTTGGCTTCCTCTTTTGTTTTCATACCCTTTTCTTTACCTCTTTCGCCTGCCTTCTTTAAGAGTCCATAGCACTCCTCAGATTAAGCCACAACTAGCTTTTAATAACTGCATTGGTCTCACTGACTGCAATGCATTTGGGGCTGGAAATTCATTTGACTGGTGACTCAGGGGTTAAACCTTTCCTGTCTCTTATTAAAACTTGACCTGTAGCTTGGAAACCTTCCAAGCACCTGGTGCCTTGCATGGCTTTAAAAAAGTGCTGCAATCTTCATGTTTCTTGCTCTATTTAATTTTCTTTGATTTAAATATAAGAAGATAGCCACCCATTAAGATTTCTACATCAGAAGATTGGAATCTAGACAGATGTAGGGTCCTATAACAATTTGGTCAACAGGCTGAGCCCATGAGACAATAATTTATCACTTTAAAATAATTGCACATCATTTTATAACTTCAGTCAGAAATCCAGAGTGAAACTGCCCCAAGCAAAGAGGAAACACATAATTGTAACCTCAAATATTCATTTGTTTGAACAAGAGTCTGGCTGAAACCCTTAGCACACTACTGAAAGAAGTACAGTATGAAAATCATCCATCCTGAGACATTACAAGATCATGGATTCTTGACAGTAAATAATTTCTGTAACTTTCTTTTATTTACAGAATGCTTGACTGTCCTGGAATAAACTGGTGAAATTACTGATTGACATTACACTTTACATGTTTATATATTTATTTAGCCAAGGCATCAGTTAGGCCCTTTGTTCCACCTTAAAAATCCCAAGTGCAATTGAATGCATTACAAAAACTTTCTTTAAATTAACAATTTAATTTAATAAACATTTTAAATTAAATATAGAAAATACAGAAGAAATATGGAATAGAGAATTTGGAGTGTACAGTATTACAAAATCAATAGACTCAAGTTTAAAAAAAATGTTAAATGTTTCTCACAGTCTTAAGAGAAGGTTAATTCATGGAAAAATATTATTTGGGTTTATAGGATTCTTCAGTTGATTTCTTATAAAGATTTGTTATCAAACTTCTTATGTTGGAAATGTAATAAATCTTAAAATTGTTTTATTTGATTTTTATAGTGCTTCAATCCTGTAATTCTCAGTAGTTAAAAGCTTCCAATGAAAGTAAGAGAAATGAACAATATAAAATCCAAATCCCTCAAATAAAACTGAAGTGGAAGAGAAAAATAAGAAAAGGCATAGGTAATTTTAATGAAATCTTACTCTTCAAAAAGCATAGCATTTAATAAAAGCCACCAAGGAGGGGACTAGTTTCATCTCAATGATGAGCCCATCGTATTAGCACTGCTATGGAGAAGCAACTTTTTAACGTCAGCTCTCCTGTCATTTGCTCACAGAAGACAAAAAGAGTTCCTCCCCGCATAGTCTAAAAGGCTAGGAAAAGTCTGCTTAGAGGATATGATCCTGTTTCCAGGTGACAAACCACTGAAGGGTTTTACAATTGTATGGCAATACCTTAAAAGGCCCTCATAACTCTGGCTTCCACCAGTTCAAGCAGAAACTGGGAGTATAGAAAGAACTCAAAATCACAAATTGCCAGATGATTTCCCTTATCAGTTTCATGTAGATGTTAAAAAGTGTGTCTGTGTATATGAGGACCAAGCCCTTTGAAGTGAAGTGAGCACGAAGTGAAGTGAAGTGAGTGAAAGGCTACCAGGCTGAACTTTTCTTCCCACTACAAGAGTACTACTACTACATTCGTGTCAGGAGCACTGAAGCTCTTCCAGGTTGAAAGGATTGAACAGCGACATCACCCTTGCTCGGGGGATGCCCTATTGGGGACGTCTTTCATGTCCCTGTTAAGTTGCCCACTGAAGTGGTACCCATCAGTGGTGAAATCTAAAATTTTCCACTACCGGTTCTGTGGGCGTGGCTTGATCATGTGACTGGGTGGAAATTATGTTTATACAACAGTGGAAAAACAAAGAGATCCCTACAGATGAGAAT
>JANHFL010005724.1:10808-22573 GCA_032468155.1 Oxyrhabdium leporinum | reverse complement strand
CCCCTCCTCGCTTCAGTCTTCTTCACAATGCGAATTGAAGGCATACTCACCTCATGGCGGTGGCACCAACAGCCCTGCCCAGCAGGAGCCTGCTGCTGGCTCCTCTTCTGCGGCCGATTGCTGCCACTTGCATGCATTACCCCGGCCTTCAGATGCCAGAAGGCATCTGCAGCTGATAACAAAGCTCCGGATTGATCTGAAGCTCTATTATCGGCTGCAGAGGGCTTTCTGGAAGGCATCTGAAGGCAAAACGGAGGCCGGGGGTGCCGTGCGCGTCCAACCGGAGCCCATCTGTGCACGTCCATCCAGAGCTCAGCACGGACTGAGGAAAGGATGGCAGGTAGGAAAGTCCCCCCCTCCCCATTTTGCTCCCGTTTGCCAAAAAGCCTGTATTCCGAAACTTCAGCGTTTGGAATGGAGGCTTTTTGTTGAACGCTTCCCCAAGGGGCCAGTGGGCTGTAGCTGCAGCCGGACAGTTTCCTCCCCCCCGTGTCCCCCCGGGCTTATTTTTGGCGTAGGGGCAATATTAGGCCCATCCCCCAAAAAGTAGGGTTGGGCTTATTATTGGGGTGGGTCGTGTTTTCTGAGAAACACGGTAGGTAGATAGATCTAGACAGATAGCTAGACAGACAGACAATATCAATATCCACTTCTGTTCTCCATATAGTTTTTGGAAAAAAAGAAACTATTTCTATGGTACAAACCTGAACAAACCACTGATTTTATCTTATTTTAATTATTTAACTGATCTGTCACATTTAGAATAACTGGGGAGGAGAAATCAGACCATAATGTCTCTCAAGCAAACTTATTCAAAATGTGTTGAGAATTTAGTTGGTGTTAAATAATTTTGTACCCAGAGCTTTCTGCTGGCCAAAGTATTAGTGAACAATGTAAACACCATGTGGCACAAATGTTAAACACCATGTGGGACTAGCAAAACAAACTAGAGTAAATTCAAGCAAGTGGCTTTTTGGAAATTAAATTTATTTTATTTGTCAGATTTAAGGCTACCCAATTTCATAAAGACTTTGGGTGACATACAATATTTTAAAAAGCAAGAAACAATATTAAAAGAAAAAATGATCCATGTCCAGAAGAGATTAAAAACACTTATCAGCATTATATAATGTAAAATCATATAAAACGTAAACAGCCAACCCTAATCTAAGAGCCAGGGATCAATCTGGTTTTTCAAAGACTGTTTAAACATGCTCAGGTTGGGAGCCATGTAAATCTCTGTGAGGATGTTCCTCTGTTCTGGATGGTAGACACCTTCAACAATGAAGACTTCCTTCCTGGATCCCATCAGATGACATTTTAATGGATGAGAACCAGAGCATGCCAATTCTGTTTAGTCATAGCAGTTAGAACCATGGTGGCACAGTGGTTAAAATGCAGTATTGCAGGCAAACTCAACTGACTGCCAGCAGTTCGATCCCGAGTGGCTCAAGGTTGACTCAGCCTTCCATCCTTCCAAGGTCAGTAAAATTATGCTGTGCTGTAATATGCAATATGCTATGTAAACTGCTTAGAAAGTGCTATAAAGCACTATGAAGCAGTATATAAATCTAAGTGCTATTGCTATATGTAGAAACTATCAGAGATAGATGATCCCACAAGTAAAGGGCTTTATTGATGGCAACCAGCACCTTGAATCGAATCTGGAAGTCAACTGGCAACACAGCAGCTTGTAGGGCAGTGGTATTAGATGGATAAACTGAGGCATGCTTCTTAGTGTCTATGCTGGTGGACTAGCTGCATCCTCTGAGTGACTAGCTGCATCATCTGAGTGATCTTCAAAGGCAACCCCATGGAACATATTGCAATACCCACATGTGACTAGGATAGGAATGACTGTCTGAAGAGCTTCCTGGTTCAGGAGTACATCAGTTGGAGTAAAAGCCTTCCTCATCACAGCTGAGAAGCTCTTCAAATAGGAAGCACAAGCACAAGAACACCCCCCCGGAGGGGATTCTAGTCTCAAATGGGAAAGTGCAACCCCTTCCAAGATTAAAGATGAAAAATTCTAGGATTGAGGAACCCAAATCTTCATAGCACTCAATTTTTCTAGGATTTTCTAGGATGTGTCCTTTCCCATCCAGACACTCAGTGTAGAACATGACCAGGCTGAGCCTGAGGACAGGATCAAACCCATCATAAGTTTGGAGTCTCTACACCCCCATAAGAGATCTAAGTCCAGTCCCCCTTGAAGACCATTCATTCTTACCTGGGGCCAATTTGCCTTGACAGTTAGTAGTTCAAATTCTTGTGTATAGGTAGCATGAAATAAACTTACAGTACTTTTGAACTCTTTCCTGGTTTCTGACATCTTGTACCTGACACTCACAATCTCAGACACTGGGACAAGACTTGGTAAGCCCAAGGTTGAGATGTAGAATTGGGAATCATCAGCATACTTAAGATACTTTAGCCCAGACTAATTGATAATCTCATTCATCAGCATTATAGGCATATTAAACAAGAGGCAAGAGCATCTAGCCTGGGCATCCCTCCTGGCTCATTGAAGAAAAAGTTATACAGGTATGCTTCATCAAATCTGACCATTTTTATAAAAGTCTTCAATAGTAAACCCATCTCAAAAAAATGAGACCAACTGAATATAGATGGCATCTGATTCTTTTTCAACTCCTTTGCTGAAATATGGTCAGTGGTTGGATTCAAATAATTTAACAACTGGTTCTCTGCTCTGATTGGCTGGGGTGTGTGTGGCTGGGATGGTGTGGCTGGGGTGGGTCATGTGACTGGGGGGCATGGCCAACTCACCATCATTCACATCAAGGTCTGGCCCCACTGGCGGCTGGGCATTTAGTGACTGTCAGCCGCACTACTCTTTGCCAGTGGCCAGCCAGGGAGGAAGCACACGGCCTCAGCTCTGCACTCAGGGAAGTGAGGGGGAGAGGTGTGACAGTGACTTCCCTGCTCAGCCCTGACAAATGATGCATGGGGCCCACACTGGCGTCCTGAGAGAAGCAGAGAAGATCGCCGCTTGCAAACAGACAAGCAGAGGTACAAACGTATGCCACACCGTGGGAAAAATGAGAAGCCCTGTTGTCCTGCAGAGCCTGCCTCTACTTGAGGGGGGGGGAGGAGAACAGCAAGACTCAGGGAGTAGGTCAGGTGGAGCTGGCTGACTGGGGAGAAGGGATCATGCTGCTCAGAAGCCGTCCCCACTGCTGCCAGAAGTTTGGGTGCCTCGGCTGAAGCACGGATCGTGATTCCACCACTTGCCCCACCCACCACCAGCCAAATGCCCTCGCTTCCCCCAAGCATTGCTTTGCCTACCTGATTTCCAGGTCCGTCGTGTTTTTTGCTATCGTGTGCAGGAAAACAAAAGTTTGTGGGACTAAAAAAAAAAATAATCAATCGATTCCAACTTTGCAATATTTTTTTCTTTCATGAGAAGTTGAAATTGATTGAGTGCACTTTATTTTTAGTCCCACAAAGTTTTATTTCCCTGCACACGATGACGAGAAACGTGATGGAGAAACATGATGAAGCTGGAAATCAGATAGGCAAAAAAATGCTTGAGGGAAGTGAAGGCATTTGGCCGGTGCTGGCAAACTCTTCTGTCCACAAAAACCTTGTCTTTGACACCAAAAGGCAGAGCAAGAACTGCTGGGAAGAAGCCAGTAGGCCCGGGAGTCTGGAATACCTTTCCTCCCCTGCCCCACCCTTCCCCACCTGCCACACTCTCAAATTACAGTGAAAGTGAGGGGCAGGAAGCCCTGTCATGCCTGGTGATGGGGGGAGAGAAGAGGTGGCAAGAGGAGCTCCATCTCACTCCATGTGCCCCAATGAAAGGCAGCGGTAGCCTGGCTGCTTCCCTTCCCCGCCCTCTCTCGCTCTGGAAGCCAAGTGTCAGCCACACACCCAGTCACCCATGCAGAGATCAGGTAGGCTGTGACAGAGGCAGGCAAGCGGGCTGAGCGGTGTGGGAGGCAACTAAGGGAGGAAGACTCACCAGGCAGAGATCCGCTGAGCTGGGAGGCCATGGTCAAGGCAAGCGAGGGAACCAGAGAGCAGCAGCAGCTATGCCACAGGAGTGACTGTAGACATCGGTCAAGGTGGGCAGGGTGAGATAAGGAGGGAGGGGAGGGGAGGCAGGGCTAGCCAGCAATTTAAAAACCGGTTCGGCCGAAGTGGTATGAACCAGTTGAATCCCACCACTGAATATGACCTGTATGTAACTTTTTAAGTACCTCTGGAGAGACCAGTTATTACACAGCAAAGAGTGCAATGAGTTATACTGAGAGGTAAAGGAGGTCCTTTACAGCAACTGATACTGGAGCAGAAAGTGAAGCTTCATGATCCTTAACACTGCAGCATTTTTAAAGCCATGGCTGTTCATAAGCATCTATCTTTTCAGATTTATAGATCAGCCCACAAAAGAACTTGGAGCTCTTTCCTCCTACATTGCCAGATAGACAATGAAAAGCAGCTGTGCATGGGTGGTCACTGATCCTTGCACATAGTTAAAAGAAGCCAGGGGAAGGATCTCCCAGAGATGTTTCTATGTTTAAACACATGGTTCAAACTCCAGAGCTCTGTTCTCCAAAGCCGTTTCTTACCCATAGGAACCATCTAGATCTTCTTCCAATATACATTCAGGCAGGGGAGCATCAAATGCAATGCTATTATCATAAATATGACAGGCAGCATTCCACACTTCATTCTGCCTTGATAACAAACATTACTATCCACTACTCAACTTGGTGCTTTCCAGATGTGTTGGCCATCAATCCCAAGGCCACCAGTCAGCCTGTCTTGTCTTGGGAATTGATTCTAGCATTTCTGAAGGGCAGCAAGTATTTGGTTGTAATATTGCTGACAATTGCCATATACCCGCACATTTGCTCACCTTCTTTTCTGAATTCCAATCCTGAATCATCTAGCCAAACATTGCTGGTTCTTATGTAGCTGTACAATATCCATTGCTGGAATAAGCTTTCCTTCAAAACTCTCTCAGGGCATCTTTGCTATCAATCATTAACTACCATCTATGCTGCCAAAGCATGTTAATTCCTTGTGTACTTTGCTGTTTGGTAAGGAAAAGCAGATTTGCAAAAAAAAAAATGTCATGCACACTGCACTGCAAGCACTCTCTGTTCTTTTTAAATTAAAGGTTCGCTCCAATATAGCAATTTATGAATTTGTGCTGCAAACCAGCTACTTAAAGCCGTTGTGAAAAACAACCTGTTCTCTGGATCATAGTCTGATTATGCTCTTCCATTTTCCCAGACACAAAACATCCTTTTCCTTCAAGAAACTAAACCCTGCGCTGTAATCTTTGGGGAACTATGCAGAGCAGGCTGTTCCACAGTGTGTCTTTGAAAAGTGGGATAGAAGAACGAGCAGGTGAAGAGTAGGATGAAATGGGGAAAAACCCCCACAGTTAATTGTATCTTAATTGCATCTAAAAGCAGACATTAGCTAGATCCACATTTGATATACTAATTCTCATAATGAAAACATTTCTTGTCTAGATATCCTTTTTCCACCTTATATCTTGGAAATTATCTGTAAAGCTTCTGTGATCTTCCAGACACAACTAACTAAATTTTTGTTGTCTTTTGACATTTTGAAATTAATAGCACTCATTGTGGCAAAAAGATCCATGACATTAAATGTCTGCAAAATTTACCCATATTATCACAGCAGGGGGCAGCACCTACTGGTTTAGTGATTGGGGAGTGGGATCCTTATATTCATGGATGGGAGATTATCAGAAAACTTCAGGATTACAGGCTATATGGGAAATCAAAAGAAAATCCTTTTTAAAAAAAGGCTAGTAGTAGCAAACTGTTCATACTCTTGCCAACAAAATTGCACAATGATCTTGCAGTCACCAAGAGTCATACTTCATTGAAGGACGACTTTAGCTTTATTCCCACAATACTTATGGCTTTACACTCTATATGATTAAATACAAAGACTTACAAACAGATGCCTATCTGAATGCTGCTTTTCATTAATCACATGGAACTATCTCTGAAATCTTTAGCTACACTGTTTATAGCTTCTGGTGAGCTGCCAGATGCCTGCTACCTATCTGTGGATCTCTCTATGCACTGCGGAACGTGCTTAGTATGGAGAATTTCAGGTAGAGAAAACAAATTGGCTGCTCATGAGAGTGTGCTAAATTAACTACATACAAGTGAAAACAAAAGAAGATAGAAAAACAATGAAATATCATTGGCACATCATATATTATTTACATTAAAATATGTTCTTTTGTTAGAAATACTAACATTTTATAAGTGCTTTGAAAAAAAATAGGATTAATAGGGTCTTGGAAAAGCTTCTAACATGATCCTTACATTTCAAATGGAATGTGGGATTTGGCTAGTGTGGCTATTTCTGTCTCTTCTGATGGGGGAGAGGGAGTTCGCATGTACTAATCTACATGCACAGATGCAAATTTCTACACTGTAAAAAAATCTATGTTACCAAAAAAACCCCAACCCCAATGACTAAATGATCTGTGTAGCAGTTTGACTACTGTTAATGAAAAGCACTTTTCTTCCCTTTATATAATTGTTTATTTTTAAACTGGACTTACACTGGACAACTCTTTAGACAGAGGATACCTTAAAATAGAAATTGTTCTTTGGCTGCCTTTTGAATAGAAGCCTTTCTTCTGTAAAGTAGGACATGCGTCCTCCTGTGCAGAGAAGGTCTCAAATATTTGCAACTTTCTTCATGTGATGGTAAAAGAAGTAATTGGTTGAGATTTCTTAATGGCATAAATATAAGCAGACTATCTCAGCCTTTTTCTTGTGGTAATATGACTCTCACTCTTTCTCCTCAGTTTGGGTAGGTTTATGTTAAAGGGCCTGATACAATAGCAGGTCAACTGTTATAAATCCTGGACAAAAGTAAGAGTCAAACAGATAACTTCTACCTGCTTTTGGCTCTGACCACTCCTATTGCTGGAATGTAGACCAAAACAGGTTTTGAGTTCAACTGAGATAATACAAGCCTAAACTTTGAGTGTGGTAAGAATACAATTACCAGTATATTTTTTAGGAATGTTATATTTTCAACAATAACACACACAACTCACACGTACAACTCACTCAACTTTCTTTGTGTTCAACGATAAGGAAGTTGAATGTAACTTAATATTTGCAGCTTTTTTAAAAAAAGTTTACCAGGACAGATTCAAACTAATTCAAGATTGAATATCTTCCAAGAAACAATGGATAAAAACTAATCAAGGAGAGAAGCAACCTAGAACTAAGGAGAAATTTCCTAACAGTGAGAACAATTAACTTATGGAATGGTTTGCCTTCAGAAGGTGTGGGTGCTCTATCACGGGAGGTTTTTAAGAAAAGACTGGATAACCATTTGTCTGAAATGGCAGAGAATCTCTTGCTTGTGCAAGGGGTTGCACTACAAGATCTCCAAGGCCCCTTCCAACTCTGTTATTCTGTTATATATTTTGCTTGCAAGTAACCTGGGTATTTATTCTGGCAGAGAGCAAGGAAAGTGAAAAGGGGGATCAAGGAAGTTAAAGCTTTGAATGAATTGTTCTAAAATGTATACTATCAATTCTGGCAAGTTTTTGATGCTGCAGCTATCATTGGTTTGTTGTTAAGGCATGTTGTTTAAAACAGGCATTGCTGCTTTTATATTATTTTCAAATAAAAAGTCTTAGAGAAGAACAAATGTAATTCTTAAATGTACAAATGAAAAGCTTCATTTATTAAGTCAGCTTGCATGGCAATCACACTGAAATGAGTATTAGTCTGTTTGCATGATTACTCCACAGATCTCTGGGTAGAGAGAGCAAAACAAATGACATAACTACCAGTGCTCATTTGCCTGTTCTCATTATTGCAAACGCCTGCATAGCCAAAATATGTCAGTTGGCTGGCATCTAGTACTTGATTACCAAACGTGCAAACTTGCTGTTGAATATCACCTCTCCACAACCAATCCAACTGTTAGGTAATTACCTAAGTAGAGAAAGTGGACTTCCAAGAAATATGTCTGTCACTTGAACAGATTGTGTCAACATTTCCTGGAATCCTGCTTGTTCCAGTAGCATTAGCACTTCCATGCCACTGGGGAAAAGTTTTTATTTTCAATTCAGAACAAATTTTACCAAGCCTTAATGATTTGTTCCAGAGAAAATAAACCAAAACGGGGATGGGAGTGGGAGTGGAGTGAGAGTAGGAAAACCAAATGCAGAAACACTAAGATAGACACGCACAAAATAAAGTGACTGTCCATCTACTTATGCCACTTCTGAAACAGATGCATAACCTTTTAAGGATTCAATACAGCTGCTTTAATGATTCAAAAATGCTTTGTCCTAGGTAATCCACAAGGAATCATTTAAAAAAGTCAAGATGGTGTTCACAATTTTGTGATCAAACTCCATCTATTTTTTTATGTGCATTGCATGCATGACTCAAAAAACAATCCTGATTTGGAATATATTGTGGGGATACCCTTTTTGGTCACACTCATATTATGAAGCACTTCTGTTTAAAGAATGCTAGCACATAGAATTGCTACAGAAGTGCTAATACCTATAGATACGAAGAACAACAATTTAGATCCATAGTCCTTTCGTAAAAACAGCTTCACAGTTGTCAATAAATACATTTATAGGTCTCTGAGATGACCAATGCCAGCTATCAAATCATTTCCTCAGTCTAAACAATAGAATCTCTGCTAAAATATCTATTTTTACCATGTCCCTGTAAGACAAGGGATCTTTTACAGAGGCATTATTTTGTACGTGTATTGTGATGTTACATGCTCATATGAAAGGGGTAGATCACAACAGCTCAATGCTGTCTTTGTTGTTTTGATGAATGGCTTTGATTCTGCAGACACCTCAGCTTGGGAAAAACACAATTAAGAGTTCTGCATTTCCTGAAAACCTCTGGAAGTCTATATGGTGGATGTTCTATTTTCTTGAAAGAGGGGAGGAAAGTTAAAACTTTTATGCCACAAAGCATCCTTCTTCAACCTGCCATCCTGAAGCTATGTTAGACCTGCAACTTTTAGAAGGAATTTCTAAGAGGTACAGTCCTACTGCATCTGGAGTGGCTTAGGTTAAGGAAGGTTGCTGAAGAAAAGACCAGTCACTTCCCTTTAGAGCAGTGTTTTTCAAACTTGGCAACTTTAAGATATGTAGACTTCAATTCCCAGAATTCCCCAGCCAGCATAGTCCTTGATGCTCTAGATCATGCCTCTACTTCACCAGCATTCATATCATAACTGGAGCTTAGATGAAAAGCATGTTGCTTTGTAATTCTCCCTTCAAGCTCTGTTAACGTTATTTAACTCTGGGACAACATGGTTGAGGAATAATTGCTGCCAACGTATTCTTTTCAACTGATAATCCCAGAACATTGCCTTTTATTTCCCCTTTTTGTTTGTATGGGTTATTATTTTGATTGGATTATACTTTTAACAGTATCTACTCAGACTCTAAGGGATATTGCCAGAATCATAGATTTGGAGACAAGTCCCAGAGTCTAGCTCTGTGCTCAAATAGGAGATCTATAGACAGGCAGTAGTTTAGTTTCTACCTTAACCTTTAAGATAATTGTTCCAGTGTTAAATTGTTCCTATCATCCAGAACTAAAATTTATCTTTTTGTAGCTTAAACATCTATTCCCTGGAGTCAGTTTGTACTCTTTCCTATATAACATCCCCTTAGGTATTTTATATATATCTGTTATACAGTATATCCGTCATGCCTTCTCTTTTAGGCTATGCCCTAAAATGATTTCTTTTACAAATTGTTACATTTTATTATCTTTGTTCAACCCATTCCAGTTTGTCTAACATGTAGCCCCCAGAAGGAAATCCTGGATATCTAATAAGAATTGATTAAGAAGAACAAAAGCAGAATTATAAATACTCAGAATTTAGAAATTTCCATCTGTTACAGGAGCCTAAATCATCTTAGTATTTTTTGCAACATTAGTAGAATCATTGCTTCTTATTACTCTTTTTTATAGTGTCATTATCTTCAAAAGCATCCTCCCCTGCTTTAAGACTTTATACATCTTATTTTTAGCATTTATAAAACATATCAAAATCCCATTTTTCCCTTGCCTATTTCCTATGGGATGCAGTATAAAGCCAATAACTCACAGTGCTTGGCACTTTACTGCTTAGTTTTAGTGAATGGTATGGCATCATAAACCTGACTGTAATATTTAAATACTAGTATTAAATACTAATATTTTAATAAGATGGAGATGGAGTTGCCCTTAAGCTCTTAATGGCATGCTTTTCAAGAGAATGACTAATAAATAGAACTTGGGATGAGAAGGGGAGCTTCAGGAAAATGCCAACATGGAGATTGTACCACTGATCAAGCAGAGCTATGAAACTCACATTAACTTAAGAAGCCAAAGTATGGCACAGGATTGGACTTAATTTGCTTCACTAAGGACTATTGAAATAGGAAATTTTATGTGCACATATATTTGTGGGCATGAATATATAGATACATTGAGAGTGTGTATGTAGACTTTGGAAGGGACAAAAAAGACAGGAGGGCATGACTGAGAACCACCTTCTAGAGGAAAATTCAATTGTCAACAATCAAGCTTACACGCCAAGGCTCAAGTGGAGCCTTATAGTAAGCATAAGAGAGGAACCCGGGGTTGATATAAACAGGGCACAGTGCCGCAACAGATTTAATGTGTATGACCAGAAGTGTGTGGGAGGATCTTGCAAGCAATTTCATTCAGCCTATCAAACTTCAGTTGGACAAAGAAAAATGCAAAAACTTAAAAGCATCAGAGGAGGTTCTGGCAGGAGAAACAGCAACAGTTGGATGTCGTCAGTCTCTGCCTGCCACAAAATTCAAATGTTGTTGCTCTCGTCTTTTGCTGTGATCTTTTGCTGTGATCTGTGAACATGTGTCTTTTGCTGGAATCAAAACATTATCCCGTAAATCCCACTTTTATATGTCAGAAAAGCCCCTGGCCCACTGCCCAGCCACAAGCTGGTAGAAAGGCAAGGGGACAAAGTGTGGTTGAATGTAAACAGTGTGGAGAGGGCAAGGATAGTTATTTAAATTTCTGGACAAAAAAAGACTGGAGCAAAAGCAGGATACAAGAAAACAGGCAACATTAGACTGTTCGTGTTCCTGGGACACTGATAATAGCATAGAACAAGGCTTCATGTTATCTAGTACACTTGAGAGTGAACTCTCTTATCAGAATTATCTCAGTGATAACTCAACACTAATGTTTCAACTTTAACATGTCTGGACGTCAACTCCCAGAATTCCCTAGCCAGCATGTTTAAAGTTACCAAGGTTGAGAGACGCTGCATAGCACTTTTCCTGAAAGGTAAATAAATGTTCTTGTATGGCAGCTTAGGCTAAAAATATAGTATTTTCTGAAAGTATTCTTTCAGATTTCAATATCATGCTGAGATAGACACTTTCCTGATCATATATTACACAAATGATGAGCAACAGCTGGGTTGTCAAACTCGATTTCATTGAGGGCTGCATCAGGGTTATGTTTGACCTTGGGGGGTCAGGGTATGCATGGGTGGGGTATGCGTGGGCAGGCTGGGCGTGGGCAGAATAGGTGTGGCTAGGCTGGGTGTGGCCAGCTCATCACTCATGTTGGGGGCACCTGTGGTGGCCAAGTGCTAAGGCAGGACTTTCCTCAGACACTCACTCTTCCTTCCTTCCTTCCTTCCTTCCTTCCTTCCTTCCTTCCTTCCTTCCTTCCTTCCTTCCTTCCTTCCTT
>JANHFL010005723.1:0-14215 GCA_032468155.1 Oxyrhabdium leporinum | reverse complement strand
ACATTTTATAAAGATTTTCTTTGTATGCAGTAGACATTGTTAATTTATAATTTCTATCCCATAATTTCTGCCATTGATCTAGCTCAATCGAGTGGCCAGAGTTTTTGGCCCATGCTGTCATTGTCTCTTTTGCTTGTTCCTCTTCCATCTTGATGCTTGATAGATGGCTGTATGTTTTCTTTATTGATTTTTCATCTGTCCTTGTTGATATCTGATCTAGTTCTGTTGGTTCTTTGTTTAAACCATGCATTTTGGCATCCTTCTCGTGTCTAGATTGTGTCTGCACATGTGGCCACCATGTCGTCTTAGTCCCTTGATCTCTCACTTCCTGTTTGGTTTTGGGCTCCACCTTTTCATTTAAGATATCTTTGTATCTGGTGACATTCTCTATATCAATAACATTTGGATGGATCAGTGCCTCCATTGTGGAAAGCCAGATCGGTGTTTTCAAGTGGTGTTGTTCTTTGATTTTCTCCCATACTAATAATAATGCATTCCTAACATGATGTCTTTGGAAATAGCTATGTATTTTGCTTTTTCCATTCCATAAAAAAGCATGCCAACCTAGTTCAAGATCATGTCCCTCCAAGGTCAGTAATCTCTTGTTCCTCAGTCCAATCCATTCTTTCACCCATGTGAGTGTCGAAGCCTGATAATACAATTCCCAATCTGGTAGCCCAAAACCACCTCTATTTTTAGAATCTTGCAACATTTTCAACTTTATCCTTGCTTTTCCCCCCGCACCAAATATATTTTAATATTGTTTTATTTAATTCTTCAGAATATTTTTTCTCCAATTTTATTGGTGTTGTTTGGAATAAATTTAGTAATCTTGGCAGGACATTCATTTTTATGGTGGCTACTCTTCCCATCAGTGATAGTTGTAGATTTTTCCACTTCTCTAAATCCATTTTAATTTGTTGCACCAATCTGTAATAATTATCTTCTTTAATTGTTACACACCTTGCCATTAGTTGGATTCCTAAATATTTAACTTTCTTGACTATCTGTATACCTATTTTCCTCAGTCCTTTTTTTCTGTATATCTGTAGCATTTTTAACTATTATTTTGTTTTTTTCTTTATTTATTTTCAGTCCTGCAACTTCACCATATTCTTCTATTTCCCTAATTAGTTTGAGTCCATTTTATTGTGAGTCTTCCAAGATAAAGACCAAATCATCTGCAAGTACCTGTAATTTATATTGTTCCCTTTTTCTTTCCTTACCTTTAATTTCTATGTCTTGCCTAATATTTCTATTTAGCACTTCCAATGTCAATATAAATAGTAAAGGAGATAGTGGACATCCTTGTCTTGTGCCTTTTTTATATTAAAATTCTCTGTCGTATCTCCATTTACCAACCTTCTGTTAGGGAAAGGAGAGAGAGTGTGAAATGAAATGGAAAAGTGACTGAGAGAGTTGAACTGGGGCAACTAGCAGGGAAGTCACTGAGCAAAGCCCTGTGAAAGGAAGGGGCCCTTACCTCTGGAAGCAAGCAGAGGTCCTTCAGGACTCTCCTGAGTCCTAAAACTGTGAGCAAGGAAAAAGCTGGTGACAGGAGGTATCCATACTTACTGCAGGGAGCAGTAAAGTCCTCCCAGACCATATTTTTTGGTCTGAAAACTGCAGGCAGGAGAATCCCTAACAGGAGATGTCCATACTTTGATAGGGAACCAGAGTCCTCCTGGATCCTTTTTTGATCCGAAAACTGCTGGTGGGGCAGTTGTCTCACTAGGAGACTCAGTTCACCAGGACCTGGCAGAGCCAAATTGAATCCCTACATCGGAGGGGAAACATGCGATGCTCTAGCTCAAGGGTCATGGTAGGCTCCCCAATGAAAGACTTGCTTGATGCCTGGGACGAAAAGAGGCAGTTGCCTGTCTAGGTGGGTATGACAAAGAAAAAAAGAAAAGAAAAGAAAAAGGTTGTGTAAGAAGTGGGCTTT
This sequence comes from Oxyrhabdium leporinum, assembly GCA_032468155.1. Taxonomy (NCBI): domain Eukaryota; kingdom Metazoa; phylum Chordata; class Lepidosauria; order Squamata; family Cyclocoridae; genus Oxyrhabdium; species Oxyrhabdium leporinum. The sequence goes on along the minus strand of JANHFL010005723.1, from coordinate 12,270 downwards.
ACTCAGGGATGAAGCTGTAAAACCAATTTGGCTAAATAAAGGTACTTAAAAAGAAAAGGCAAATATATCAATAGGATATTGGGGGTTTTGTTTGTTTTGTTTGTGTTTTTTTGTTTGTTTGTTTCTCTCTCTTCCTCTCTGTCTTCCATGCAACCACGTGGTATGCTTGTTAAGATTTGTGCTTTCCCTAATTTAACAGATTTATGGTGGGAATGACCAGTGTGTGTAAACATGCGAGTTCTCTTTTCTTTTTCTCTTTTGTTTTTCTTGTCTTTATGTGTACATGTGTGTGTAAGTCTTTGTGTGTCCTTGAGGTAATTGCAATTGTTAAATATCTTGGATCCCTAGAGATATGAATTTTAAATTGTTAGAAAAGAGTTGGGAGCACTGAAAGGAAAGAAAAAAGCATTCATTCTGTTTTGTCTGGTCCGTAGAACAGAGTGAAGAAAACTGAGTTCATTTTGCTTTCCTCTGTGCTTTTAAGAAAAGCCCAAGGTTAGAAGCGAATGTTTAAGTTAATTTGTAGGAAAAAGTTTCATCCTTGCATTTACTGTGTGTTTAAATGATTTCATCTGTCCATCCTTTTTTCTGAAGCATGTGAATCCACTTTTTCTTCCTTCCTCATCTGTGATGTTCCCATTTTGTTATAACTGGTCTATCTGTTTAATAACTGCAGTACATTTTTTTTCTTTTTCTCAAATCTTGCCTGCAACCTATCTACCCACCCCCATTCTACCTCCCCATCTCTTATTCTCAAACAATGCCTTTCCTGGGAGTATTACCCACAAAAGGGGGGGAGGGGACCTTGTTCTTATGTCTTTCAGCCCTGCACAGATGACTCTGCAACACGGAGCAGACCTTCCCAAGTCTTGTTGACCAGCCATACTACCAAGCTAAGCCTAATGCTACCCAGTAGACATGAAAGAAAGGACCCTGAGATGGAGCAGTAAAAGACTAAAAGACTCTTTTCAATCCCCAGAAGACAACTGGAAAGATTATGGGGGGAGGGTGGAAATTCATTGTAATGCTTTCTTTGTTGTCTCATTTATATTGTAATCAGTTTAATGTACTCATGTAAGGATTGTATTTGAGAGTGGCTGGCACAGCAAGTTCTGAACACCTTGGACTTCTGTCTGGTGGGAGGGAAATTTGTCCATCATGTTTGTATTGTCTGTATTGTAAAAGTAGCTGCATACACAAGCACACACACACAGACACACCATTCAGAATTGGACAGAGGTCATTCCTTTCAGCTACCTCCACACAAAGCTGCTCCTAGCTTCTTTTTTTGGTCAGTTTTTTGTGTGTGGTTTTTGGTTTTTGGTTTTTTTTTTGCTCTGTGGCATTAAGACCGAAGCAGTCATATCTCCCTAATTTCATGGGGGAGGGGCATCCCCCTCAGGCAATTCCTCACTTGAAGAGACAGCAGAAAATAAATCTCCAAACTTCAAGCCCTGACTGACTCACAAATGATGCTGCCCAGTTGCCCAGTAAAGCAGGATATGTTGCGCTGGTGGTCTCATGAGTAGGTGTCCCAGGGCTCATTGTGTGTTCTCTACTGTGACTTTCTACAGCTGTCTTTAAGATCTGCTGCCTATGACTCAAGAGAGAACCAACAGCTCTCATCTTCTTGTGATTGACAATTCAGTGCTGGTCAGTCTAACCCCAAATGGCACATCTACATTCTGAACATCTCCAGTTTGTGTCTTTGAGCCAGTTTGACGCTTGCTCCAGAGCTATCTGGTCACATGAAGCTGACTTGCTTTGTCCCAATTCATTCAGAGCAAGGTAGATCTTTCAGCAATGCTGTACTTAAAGAGTTTGCAGTGGTTTGTGTTTTTAGTAGGAAACTCCCACTCCTCAGTTCAGGCCAGATTAACTCTCAAAAGTATCTAGTTATTTCTGCATCCTTCATTTCCTGTGTCCCTGGCCATGATCTAGAATGAAGGCATATAATTCATAGTTTTAAATGCAGGGGGGCAGGAAAACCAACAGCATTGAGTGCCTTCAATCTCCTCTAATTGGTCATCCACTAGATCAGCAAAAGTACAGGTAGCCCTCAATTTACAACAGTTTGTTTAGTGAGCATTCAAAGTGGCAATGGCACTGAAAAAAGGGACTTATGACTGTTTTTCACAGTTAGAACCTTTGCATGCCCCATGATCAAAATTCAGATGCTTGTCAAGTAGTTCATATTTATGACCATTGCTGTGTCCAAAGGTCATGTGATCACTTTTTGCAATCTTCTGACAAGCAAAGTCAATGGGGAAGCCATATTCACTTAACCTCTGGATTACTAATTTATCAACTGGAATGATTTACTTAACAGCTGAGGAAAGAAAGGCTGTAAAATGGGGCAAAAGCTCACTTAACAAATCTCTCACTTAACAACAGAAATGTTGGGCTCAATTGTGGTTGTAGGTCGAGGACTACCTCTATTTATGTAGATCTAAGAGAATTTCTCATTATTCAACAGTATTTCAAGGGGTTCCTTTACTTTCCGACTGGCAGAGGCTGGTCACTTACCCTGTTGGGGCACCCAAAGATTCCTAAGATGATGCCACTGAACTTGGGTAGTAAAATGACGATGATGCAGTTTTGTCTCCTTGGGGTTTGCAGCGGTTCTGCGTGTGGACTGTGAGTGGTCCATCTTCACCCTTGAACTTCTCCCCAAAGACACATATGGGGGGGAAACCCCTGTTCTTCCAAGTGATGACACAGCATAACCAGATGCCCTCTTCTTTCCTCAGACCACTCAGATGTGTGCCACCTTTACTTCAGATTTTTAAGTGAAAGCAACAATGACTTCTCTTCCACCAAACTAAATTATTGACTGCTGCATCTGCAGTGAAGTCATCTCCTCCAGAACTGAATGTTAATACAGTGGTAATTTGTATGTTGTAGAGATTTTTCTAAGTGATGGATCTCAAATTTGCATAGAATAAATGAGTTTAGAACAGCCATTGAGAACAAATGTAGAATATCTTAACTTTTCCAGGAATATTGTTTCGCATCCCAGCAGATGCTTTCTGCTAGTAAAAAAAATATGTCCCTCTTACTACCCAGGGTCATAAGCATGTGTTTGTGCTTGATTTGCTTGCTCCAGGAATTTGGATACCATGGCCTTAAAATTATGGTTTATGGCAGAGATGCTAAACTTTTAGGAAGATCGTACTATTTAATTAGAGGAGAAGAAAATGGCATTTGGTGAGTCTTCCTGGATTTTTGAGGGTGAAATGCTTCCCGCAAACTCTCTCTCTCAAAAAAAGAAAGGAAAAAAAGGGCCAGAATGTTTTGCTTAGAGATGTGGAATTCACAATTTTTATTCCATTGATATGGTTTAATATGTAAGCCATGATATATGAAATATTCCATGGTTAGATGAATTGGCTTAGAATGCTCTGTAAGCCAGCCACTGAAAAAAAATGACGTAGCTCATTTGATGGGTACTTACTACTAAATTAAAGGGCATATTATTTTATATTATCATATTTTATCAGCAAAGCTGATATGTGTTAAGAAATGTATTTCAGGTGCTTACAGTTGTTAAAGTGGCTTTGGGGAGGCAGGTCGTGCCCTTTCTTGCCCCCTTGTGTCAGATGAAGTGCTCTAAAATGTTAACTGGGGCTGTGGGGATGCTTAGCCCAGCTCTGAAGGAGTTTGCCATTTCTGCTGCACAGCCTCTCTTTGGATGTGGGATTATAATTAGGGACTCCAGACCTGTAATTACATTGCACTTGAATTTTCTGCTTTCATTTCCAGAAGTCGGTGGAAGTTGCTGGTTTTGTATTTTAGATCAAAGGGTGGTGGGGGAGGGGGAACTTTCTTCAAGGCTTTCATTTTTCTGTCTTCAGCATGTTCTACCCTCCCTCCTCCTCTCTCTTTCTCTGTCTCAAAGAAAGCAGCATTCTTTGTAAGGCAGATCCAACCCTTGTTGAAAAATTGCCTTCAGCCTCCAATAGAAAGGAATGCGATGGTCTTTCATTGGTATCCTCAATGTTGGATGGCAAATAAGATCTAGGCAGGACCCTCTGCACACATTCATGGCTTCCCATGGACAGGACCCCTGAGAAATGTCCATGGAGATTCTCAGTCATTCAGGTCATGGTTGCCACCAAGGTGCTTTTTCAAAAGGCAGCTGGACTTTCTTTGTCTTTTCCCTTGAAGGCTTTTCTTTTCAGTCAGAACTGAAGAAGCTTCTTGGATGAGAAGCAAAATGTCTTCAAGGGGAAAAAAAAAGCACCTTTAGGACGGCCACTGAGAAAGGATCTCAGAGGAAGAGCAACGTTCCTTCTGCCAGTCTCAGCCTTGAGAGATGATGCAGGAAGCCAAAGGAGAAAATGAGTCCAACAAGAGTTAAAAGAGCCAAGAGGGAAAAAATCCTAAGAAATAGCCACAGATCGAGTGCAAACACACCACAATCTGCTTCCTGTGTTTGCTGTTGATCACGATCACTCTGGGAGCCTCTTTGGTTTCATTTCCTGTGTTCTCAGAGCTGAGGCTCCAATCTGTAATCTTTCTGCTTGCTGATTCTTGCCAGAGTTTCCACTGACTTCTCTTGGCAAGGAGACCCCCTCCCAACTCTCTGCAATTTCAGTAATTGACCTCTGACAGGGAGATCAGAGCAAAATTTAAGTGGTGGTTCTGAGTGGCACTTAAATATTAGTCTCTCCCCCAATGGTGGCCACAGCCCTTTAGTAGTTCAGTAGCAATATTAGTCTTTTTCTCCAGCTTTTACTGAGAAGCTCTTCCCATTCCACACAATGGAATGATTAGTTTGCTTCCCTTGTCAGGTGGCTAAATGCTTATTCTTAAAGTCATCCTTGAAAAAAAGTGTTAATAAAAGCCCTAGAAGGTGAGGAAGAAAGGAAATTGGGCTCCCTGAACAGCCTCGCAAGGTGTTGTGAATGTCTGTGACTGGGAAGCAGCCTTGCATGGGATTCCAGAATTGGAAGAGCTTTTGGTTAGCAACTTCCTCCTGGCCAGAGCAAAGTCTGAATGGAAGCACTCCTGACATGGTTGTCCATCTTCTTGCATCCTGGCTTCCAAATGGTAGAATTTTTGTCTAACTTTCCTAATATTCAGTTGCAACTTGCCTCCATCCTTTTGTGTCCTGCCCTGTGAAAAGAAAGAAAACATTTTTCAGTGAGCTGCTGCTTCAGGCCAGAGTCCAGAGTGCTAAAGCGCCATGGCTTCACTGACAACAAGCCTGGGACAAAAGACACACTGCACAACCCCAGAGTTGGGAAGGCCCGGCGGGCAAGCACAGCCAGTTGCTGCTTACGGCAGAATCCAAGTGAAAGTCCTGAGAGCAGCTGCCCACCTCAGTATGAACATCTCCACTGCAGGGCAGCCTGTCCCACGCTGGACAGTTGGACCCACCTGCTCAAACTATCAGGTTGTCTGGAAAAGTGATCCAGAAAGACAACCTGGAGAGCAATAAGAAGGAGCTGAGAGCTAATTTGGATGCTCAGAAAACGAATGAGCAAAGGATGGGCAATTTCAGAATAAAGGCCAAGCCCCAGCCTGTCTGATGATTCCCTGGCCTAGGAGAGTCTCGGTTTCCAAACGAGACAAGCTGCGCCTGGTTGCCTCATCACTCCACTGACACGTCAGTTTGAAAGTGGATGTGGTTGCAGTGGGGAAGAAGGAGAGTGGCCCGACCCCCAAATGCCCTCAGCTCTACAGACCTGAATAAGGTGATGGTGGGGGCACTCCCTCTCCTCTCGCTTTCAGTACTCCTCTCCTGGATCTGAGGGCAGCTGACAACAAAGCCTGCCCTAATTTCCCTCCTGAGACCTCTCCTCCCCTCAGATCATCTCTGTCTTCACCTCCGGAAGCAGAGGTGGTTTTTCTTGAAAGCTTCTGTGTAGCTGAAGTTGAACAAAATCTCCAAACAAAATTAAGTCTCTCTTTAATTCTACTTTGCAAAATTGCATCAGAAAAATGTCCTAGCTGGAAATGCATTTGCCAAATCAGAAAATACTCCTGAGATCATGGATTTATTTATTTTTTTAAAGGTTTAATCGGGAATCTCTTGCCATGTTATTTAAAGGCGGGTAGCTGCCATCCTGAGTTCGTTTCCCCTCACTGGTATAAATTACACACTATGCCTACCATGCTTCTAAACTGCAGCTTCTAAATTGAGCATATCTATTTAGGAGAATGTTTCTTTCTCACTAGCATAAGGCCACAAGGTTGACATGTTCTAAAATGCCAACTTTCTTTCCTCCAAAAGGTCCTATGGGGCTAGGGGAAGAATTCAATTTTGAACCCAGGAATAAGATCTTCACAATAGAACAAGGAATTAAAATCTCCCCCCCCACCACCATTCTAGATAGTGTCACTATCTAGAAACACATAGAAGCTTCACAATGCTCTGTGTTTCTAGGTAAAAGCTGCAGCTTTCTTGCTAAAAGTGTTCAAGTATTAAAAATGGTAAATAATTCAAATCTTGGAACTGGACTATAGAAAAGGCAACCCTGGTCAGTGGGGCACTCTGGGTCATTGATTCCACTGTTCGGCTGTGCCTGCTCATAGAAAGCCCCTCCAGGAAGGAGACCAGGGCAGATCTGCCCTTCTGCTTGGCCTCTCTCTCACTGGCCCCGAGTGCAGGAAAGAATGACCCCCTCCCCATCCACGAAAGGCAAGCAGACCTTGTGGTGACCATAGGCCACCAGCCCCACAGACAACCCACCATACATAATCCAGACTGAAATATCTCAACTTTGTTAAAGGAGATAACGGGTGTGGGGGAAAGTGAAAACATCTGGGAAAACAAAAGCAGTCATAGAGGAAGTGACAGTTCCCAAAAGGAGAAGGCAGTCCTCATTAATTGCTTGTGGTCCTGAACTTACAGTGGAGATTGACTGGTTCACTGTGCCTTCTGCCTCAGTAGCCATTAGCTCCAAAGGGATTGTACAACTTGGTCTTGGTCCTGGATGTGATACTGGGGAGCACCGTCTTGAGGAGCAACAAAGGGTAGCATGTTCACAGACGTAGCCTTCAGATTTTCCATAAATTGACACCTTTGGGTTCCTTGAGTAATTGATGAGAGATGTGGATATGTTCATCCAGTAAATTAACAACAAAATGGTAGGAAAAATGAGAAGTTTCAGGTAACCTGGTGGATAATACCTTTGATGCTGATTCTGTTGAACTTGCTGGTATAATATAGAGTCCACAACTTATTCCAAGGTGGTAACTTTTATACCATCTTCCATCACAAGGGCAAAAAAACAAGAATCTGGTAGCAGCTTCCATCAATCCAGCCACTGAATATTTAAGGAAGTGAACTGCAGCTCATGAAGACTGATGTCTTTTTACAGAAATCCGAAAAGGGGCTATCATAACTATCATGGCTCTCCTTCTACAATGTCTATAACAAGAAGCACCATCTTGAAGAGTAGCATTGTGGCATAAATGCTCAGTGTCTAAAGTTTCCATTTTATTTTTGGCAGCTGAATTGTGTGTCTGAGTTGTTCATCAGATTGAGAAGGCAAGCCAGAGTCTCTCTCCAATATGAAGCAGCTTAGTCTGCAAGGATTGACCGAGAGGAGAGAAGTGAAGAGTTGGAGTGGCACCAGTAGAGACATAGGGAATAGCCACATATTGTGCAAAAATGTATATGAATCTTGGAGACCAGATTATATAATGGTTGTTTTTTTTAGTTTGCATAAACTACCCAACTCCCCCTGCACGGAATGATTTTCTAATGCCTAAAACAAGGTACCAAGTAAAGTAGGAAAACTGGGGGTCCTGAAATGGAGTGTTGTATATTGACTTACCAAGTCAATTAATCAGATGATAGAATTTTGTCAAGCTGAGCTATGACTGCATTTGCAGAGCTGGTGGTATTGACATCACTTCTGCAAAATGAGAGTCTGCCAGTACCCTTCCAACTGAAAGGGGGAACTGGCTGACCTCTAGTCAGTTTTGTCCCACCTCCAAGTACCTCAAATGCTGCAAGGCAATGGTAGTGCAGGCAAGCCTGGAAAAAGTAGCTTGGCAGAATTGCTGCTCTGCAGATTTTGTAGGATGACACTTGAATATGCAACAAGCACCCACTAATGTTTATCTGAGCCAGTTTCTTTGCTTGTATACAAAAATTCATACAAAAATAAGGTTCAAGTCTTCAAAATAATTCCTGATGTTCTCCTTAAAAATACTCAAATATATGCTCAGGAACATATTGTGGAACTGGTTGGTTTTCTTCTTCCTGAGTTTCACTTGGAACTGCACATGAGCAGTTCATGACAGTCAGCACCTAGCTTTGATGGTATAATTGACTTTCTCCATTTCTTTTTAGCCATAATATAGTCACTTTGATTTCTATGTTCTCCATCTGGTAATGTGCATGTATACAGGCACCAGTTTGATGGTTTGAAAACTGAAAAGCTTCCCTTCCTTTTATTAGCAGTCTTTTTGGATTCAGCTGTGAATCTAAATGTCCAAATTTCTACAGAAGTCATAAGTACATTTGTACAGAATACCAATGTGCTTTATTTATTCAAATAACCCCAACTGTTGCCTATCAGTCTGTCTCTGGACATTATTTGATGTGCTGATGTGCTAACTGACCAAATTGTACATATCCACCCCTTTGACATATAATATTGTTGATGACCTTGAATATTATTATAAGGGTGTCCTCACTTCTGTATTAGGTAGTCCAAGATTGCTTTCAAGTCTCTTCTTCATTGTTCTTCAAGATAAAGACAACAACTTTTTCAGATGTTCCCTTTCATATTCCTGGAATTGGAAAGATTTAATAAACATTACAACATTGATAAAATATTGGGGGAAAGTATGACTACAGTACATTAAAAACAAACCTCAGAAAAGTGTTAAGCCAATTATTTCTGAGACAATGTGGGAACATTTAATCTTGGCTTCCAAAAACACATTTTAGCAACTTTAGCTGCAATATTTAATATCATCTTGTAAAAGAAAAACCCAGTAGGCTAGTTGCTTCTCTTTGAAGTACAACAAATTGATTTTAAACACACAACTATTCTCAGAGTATTGTTCATATCAGCTGTCAATGCATGACAGATTCTCAGCTATTTAAAAAACATTTTAGCGATGTGCATATGGAGGAATGCTATGCTCAGCATGTGAATATGTGAATTTCTATCTTTCTGATATTAGTTCCTCTGGTCAATTTTTCCCAAAGTAGAACACAACTGCCCATGTAATATCAATGTTGTATTGCTGCAAAAATCTACACAAAACTTTTGTTGCATAAACTGGCGTGTCAAATAATATTTTGAAAGGCTAACCTACTTTACAGAAGGATATTCAACATTGAACACTGGTTGAAAAGATGAAGTACAAAGTAAAGCAAGCCTGCATTTGTTGATTTTTCTGCCGCATTTGACTCTACTGACAGTAATAGGTTTTGATCTAAACTAGACTCCTGCCTGGTTAGCAGTTCAAAAGCAAATGCAAATAGAAAAATGGGTACCACTTTAGTCGGAAGCGTTTCGCGTGCCAGCCACATGACCATGGAAGCGTCTTTGGGCAATGCTGGCTCCCTCGGCTATGAAACAGAGAGAAACACCCTAGAGTCCAACATGACGGGACAGGAGAAACCTTAGGTAACTCCAGTATGGATGGAAGGTTTTTAGTTCTAATAAAATGATTTTTGTGCAAACCTTACCTGGAGCAGCTGCAAAAAGAGAAAACAGAACTGAAAAACTATTGATCTATCAGCTTGATGCCTCTACTGGGGAAATCCCTTAAACAGACAATCAGAAGCACTTGGAGAAAAATGCAGCTAGTCACATTCAGCCAGCCTGATTTCCTTTCTTAACAGAGTTATTAGCTTAATTGTGGATAAAGTGCATTTTGGCCTCAGAAAAGCATTCAGCAAACTCATGAATGAGTATTTATATTTTACTATATGAACTAGAGAAAACTCCTGTTAGATAGACTTACCATTGCACATTAATGGCCCCACTTCAGTTTGAAAGGAAGTATCAGATGGAGTGCCCCAGGGCTCTGTGCTTTTCAACATTTTTCATTAATCATCTGAGTGAGTTGAGAAGAAGATTATCACATTGGGAGATGATGCAAAATTAAAAGGTACTGCTAACCTCTAGAAGCAAAAGTAAAGATTCAGAAATTGTTGTTGTTGATGTTATCTCTTTTATTCATTAAACATGAAACTCAGTCAACTGAACATTTAAAAATGTATCACAAATGTCATTGACTGGCGCTGATAGTTGATACAAGTTGCTGCCAGCATCCGAAGTATCAACCAAGTATCTTCTTAAAATGTACAATGTTCCAAGTAGCGCAGTTTTTTGCAGTTCCGTTTGGTCTCTCCAGTAGTCAGTAAGCCTTCCTGGCATGCTAACTTCAGTGCATCTTCTTCATTGTCCTTCAGATATTCTTCCAAAGCCCGTTTTTCTTCAACCATCTGATGTACTTGCAACATTCCACGCCCACTTAGTTGAGTCTGTCAATGTCGCTGCGAGGATGAAGGGCATGATTCCTTATCATTATTATTTTTCTGGTCTTCCTATCCATTGCTTTTAATTCTGCTTAAGTCCAATCCACTATTCCTGCTGTGTATCTCATGACGGAATTGCCCAGCTGTTGCCTTAATGGTATGTCCTCCATTGAGTTTGGACTATAAGATTTTATTCACTCTCTTGATATATTCAACTCTAACGTTTTCCTTGACTTCGGTGTGCTTGATGTTGTCAGCCTGAAGGATACCCAGGTATTTGTAGTAATCATTTTCATCCAGACTCTTAATGTTATTTTCGTGGGACATCTTGATTCCTTCAGTTTTCATTATTTTTCCTTGTTTGATAGTAAGTGTCCAATCCAAACTCCATTGCAATATCTTGACTATATATATGAACAGTGTTGAGCAATGATTCTATTTCAGATGATGTTTTTCCATACAGCTTCAGATCGTCCCTGTAAAGGAGGTGGGATAGTCTGGCAGATGTTTTTGGTGTTTGATAGCCACGGCTGAGTTATTCAGTATTGTTGACAGAGGAAACAGTGCAATGACAAATAGTAGTGGTGACCGTGAATCTCCTTGAAATATTCCTCTCTTGATATTAACTTCTCCCAGTCTCTCATCATTGACCTGCAACTGTGTCTTCCATTGTGCCATCGATCTTTGCACAAAGCCTCTGATGTTTCTACTGACTCCTGTTAATTCTAGGCACTTGATTATCCAGTCATGTGGCAGAGAATCAAATGCCTTTTTGTAGTCAATCCATGGTACATTCAGGTTGGTCTTCCTTCTCTTGCAGTTTTCCAAAATCATTTTGTCAATCAGGTGTTGATCTTTTGTTCCTCTGCTATTGGGGCGGTTTTCTTTCTGCTCAGGTGGAAACAGATTGTTTTCAACTAGATGCTGTTGGACTGCATCAGCTACCACACCAGTCAACAATTTGAAAGTCTTTTTGCAGAGGAACCGATCCTTCAACACCTCGATCCTGAGAAACTCTTTGTCATCCAAGCTGATGCTAGTGATGTGGTGGTGTCTGCAGTTCTAATGCAGAGGAATGCTGAGGGACAATTACTGCCATGTGCATATATATCAAAGAAATTGACTGATATGGAGAGACAGTGGGCAGTTTGGGACAAAGAAGCCTTTCCCATCAGGTGGGCATTGCTCTCCTGGAGGCAGTTTTTAGAAGGGGTTAGCCTTCCTTTTGAGGTTTGGACTGATCACAAAAATCTTGATGCCTAGGAAGCTTTCCCCCAAACAGGTTAGATGGGCTCAATATTTCAAACAATTTAATTTTGAGCTAAAGTATATCCCAGGGAGAAGAACCTGTTGGCAGATGCCCTTTCTATAAAGCCCCAGTTCAACAGCCAGAGAGAGGAGATCGTGCATCTGGTGATTTCGCATAAGGAGTTGACGGGCCAAGTGACTATGAGAGTTCAGCGGAGGAGGGCGGATGATCCTGAAGGAGAAATGGGGAAGAATTTAAAAGCAGGTCTCCTGACCGATCCCTGGTTTTATGAGAATAAACAAGATTTAAACTTGAGGGATGATTTGGCTTGGAAGGGTTCCAAGTTATATGTGCCCGCATTGATGAGATGGTTGATTTTAAAATGAAGTCATGATTCTTGTCTGGGGGGTCATTTTGGGTTTTTGAAGACTCTACATTTGGCCAGAAGACAGTTTTGGTAGCCAAAGATTTAAAGTAGATGTGGAGGACTATGTAAAGACTTGTTCTGTATGTGCTACTTGCAAACATTGGCCAGGGAAACCCCCTGGGTTGTTGCAACAGGTGG
>JANHFL010005722.1:22300-62629 GCA_032468155.1 Oxyrhabdium leporinum | reverse complement strand
TAATGATGGAATGGAGGGTTCTAGAAGGAAAATGCTGGCTGAGCTTTAGATTTTGGACCGTTTACATTATATACAGGAAGGGCTTTGGGGAAGAGATGGGCTGTACCTCAAGGATCGGGAAGAATGTGTTTGAAAAACAACTGGCTCAATTCATCCAAAGGCTAACCCTAACTCTAACCCTAAACTAAAACTGGAAAGTGAGGGAGACCAATCTTTAAGACCAAATCTAAACATAATCCACAAGTCAACCAATCAGACAATGAGAAAGGAAGTGATGAGAAGGAAGAGGAACTCATGTATAAAACAGGAGACATAGGATACAAATGCAAGGTCAACCATAATGAGCTTAGATGTCTTTACACTAATGCTGAAAATTAGGGTATGAAACAGACAGAACTTGAAGTCCTAGTATATCAAGGCAGATACGATATTGTTGCTCTTACTGAAACTTAGTGCAATAGCACCCATGACTGGAACATGCTACTAGAAAGATAGAAATTGTTTGAAAGAAACAGGACACACTCAAAAAGGGAGGGGGAGGAATTGCACTGTATGTAAAGAATTACTACACCTTTACAGAAATATACAATACTAGGGATGAAAACCTTCTTGAAAGCATTTGGGTGAATATCGGGAAAAATAAATTACATTGTAATACAGATCACCAGCCAAGCAGAACTTTTTTGCTAAACAATTATCTGAAGTATCCATGAAACATACTACTGTACTAATGTGGGACTTTTAACTACCCTGACATCGTGGGAAACAAACTCTTCAGTGAGCGGGGGATCAAACAGGTTTCTAATGTACTTAGTTGACAACTTTGTCACTGAAAAGATGGTGGTGGAAACTAGAGGGTTAGCTATATTGGACTTAATCCTAACTAATCGGGATAAAATGATTGAGGGAGAAGAAGTTGTAGGAACTTTGGGGGAGAATGACTATGTCATAACTAGAATTCGTATAATGCAGGCACCAGGTGACTGAACAACTCAGACTCTTAGACTTTAAGAGAGCTGACTTCAACAAACTAAGAGAGAGATTAGGAAGTATATAGTCCTTTATTTAATGACCACAACTGAGCCCAAAATTTCTGTTGTTAAGCAAGACATTTGTTAAGTGAGTTTTGCCCCATTTTATGACTTTTCTTGCCACAGTTGTTAAGTGAATCATTGCAGTTCATAAGTTAGTAACCTGGTTGTGATCCTGGGACACAGCAAAGGTCATAAATATGAACCACTTGCCAAGCATCTGAATTTTGATCACATAATCATGGCGATGCTGCAAAGGTCATAACTATGAAAAACGGTCATAAGTCACATTTTTCAGTCCTGTTGTAACTTTGAACAGTCACTAAACAAACTGTTGTAAGTCGAGGACTAACTGTAATCCATGGATGGAAAAATTCTAGAAGGAAAAGCAGTTCAGGATGCTCGGGAACTCTGAAAAATGAAATAGTAAAGGCCCAAACAAAAATAATACAGAGAAGGAAAAACAAAAGACATCTAGACAAGACCAGTAGTTGTTAGGATTAACTCTTAAACCTTTTTGAATGCAAAATATATATTTTTCAATTGTTTTATGGGCTTTTCTCCAAACATTTTACTCACATTCAACCTACAGTCTGCTTCATTTGTGTTATCTGGAAAAGGTGCTACCTTTAATGTAAAATGATTTGAGAGTTATCTGGAATATCTGGCCTTAATATATTCATACTTTGTTTGGTAGCCTTAATTTGGGATTTTCCTGAATATTGTCTTTACTCTTGATGTTTTGGTATTAACAGCTAAGAACCTTTCTCCATCTAAAAATAATGCAGCAACTTAATCCATTGTTGCCAAATGCAATTTTGTGAGATACCTTTATTACAACTCATCTGTATTATTATTATGTACTTTACCTTGGACTACATTATTGCAATCTTTGCTTTTGTGCTATTACTTTATTTAATGCTTTACTTTATTATTATTCATTATGAGCCTTTTAGAAAGGTAGATATAAATATACAAACTTTTATATATATATATATATTTGAGTTCTTAATCCTTGGTAAATATATGTTTTATTTTCTGAGAAACTATTTTTATGTCACTATTTTCTTATTCACTTCTATATTATTCAGTATGATCTATTGTTAACATATGGTTATTAGGTATTTCATTTTATTTTTTCCTTACTCTTTGTACTTGAGAACTCCACTTTTTATCCTTGTGTGGATTTTTCTACTAATATTAAATCATGTTTAATCTTTCTCCTTGTGTGAGTTTTTTACTAACATTAAATCCCTTTGTGTTTAATTTTTATATTCTTAATACTCCCATTAAACCCACTGGCATTCCTGTTTCCTTAGTTTTCCTTAGTCCGGATACAATTATCATCATCATCATCATTTACATCAACATGAGATTAAGCCTGATTGGCTGCTGTACCAATATTGCACCATCCAAGATGAGGCGAAATGCAGCCTGTGCCAGCGAAGTTGTATTGCTGAACCTCACCTCCACTTATTTCCACAGTTTAGAGACAATGTGAACTCTTGTCAAACAAACCCAAATCAATAATTGGGGCAATTTTTGAGCCCCAGTATTAGGGAAGCCTAGAGGATTTTAACATATATTAATGGTAAATAAAGCACTGTGAGACCACTGTCAAAAAAAAGGTGAAATTCTGTCAGTGTCATTGCATTAGCTTCTGTGGATCAAATTCCTTTTCTATCTTGATCAGTGATGCTAAAAGGTATCAATACACTGGATATTTTACAGAAGTGTGTTAGTGTGAAACATATATATTAAATTCATTAATTAATTTCAATACAGTGACACATCTTTAATTTCTCAGTTATAATTCAAATGGTTCTTTCGAAGAAAGCAAGTAAATCTGGGCATTAATGCAAAAATATCTTAAAAGTAAACTTTGTGAGTTTAAGTAGATGATGTAACTGATAAAGGATTGAGAAAGAAAAATGGGGATAGAAAAAATAGTAATAGGAATGTAGCATGCGTGCATTTTCCTTTCTCATTATAGATTGAGAAATTACCCTCTCACACTCACAGTTTATCACACACTTGTGCAATAAACTCTGCACTTTCACTGGTGTCAGGCTTCCCTAAATGTGAGTAATAAAAGTGTTCTGTCAACACTGATTCCATTGAAATGAACATGGCATGTGCTAGGCAGCACTTTGAGGATCAACTGGCATGTCTCCCTGCGTTCCAGGGAATGTGGTGAGCAGCTGCTTCTCTGAATTTGTTGTCAGGGCTTTGGGAATAAGTGAAGGTGAAAGAGAGGTTTAAGAGGGAGCCTGTGGCTAAAGATACAAAGCAATAAATCCCAGGTTGACTTTGGCTTTAGATTAGAATTATCTTTTTTGTTGCAGCATTGTACTAATGTGTGCTAAATTTATTTATCTGTGGGTTATTTGGAAGTCCTTGTGCATTACTCTTATTAGGCTGATAGAAGATGCTGCTGCTGCACTGAACACTTCAGTACAGCTAATGATGATCTTCAGACACTTACTTTTCTCATTTCTTGCTTATAGGAAGAAGATACACCTTCAATGCAAGAACTTGTGCGTCAAATAGTAGAAGGTGAAATTTCATTACTTGAAAGGCCAAAGACATATCTCAAGCAATCCTTTAAACAGAGTATATGCAATAATATGGTACAAAAAAGCATTCTCAATTATCTGAATTATAATAATTATCATTTACCGATGTTTGCCTGGCCAGGAATAGTTTAGGTATAAATGACTAAATATGTAACTATTTTTGCAATGAATATACAATTCAGCAAAGTGTTTAGGAGTGAAGTATAAATAATTAAGTTCTAACTTTTTATGATTAGCCAATGAATAAAATAGAGCTTGCCATTTAAGTATCCATGCTACTTGTATGTTAAATAATTAAAAATAAAAATAAAACCACCGAACTGTACTGCTAAACAATGGTACATAACCACACATGCAGATATATTAAAACAATAGAATCAGATAGTTCTATTTATCTGATCTGAGTCCAACAACATCAATAATATGTCTCAGTGCTACAGACTCAATGATTAAGTAAAATAAAGTATTTTATCTCATCAATCTGACTCTGCTTCTAAATTTTGCTGCTTTTAAATCCTGTAGCCTCCTTGGCAGTGCTGGGGACTCCCTCCCAAGCAGAACTTGACAGATGGCTAGTGAGATTTGCATATTGCATTTTAGCTTTTTAATTGTTCATTCAAAATGCGAACTTTGTATCTCTCTGTCTTTCTGGACAGAAGGTACATTGTAGTAGGAGGAAGGTCAGTTTTCTAATGTACTGGTTAGTGACCTGGCAGCTGCAGGGTTAACTCTCTTTCAAGGGGAAACTCAGAAACTCTGACCAATTGCAGCTTAGCTGCAGAAAGCAGTGGATTGTTTCAGCCAATAGGAAGGGAAAATCACCAAAGTAAGGAAAATAAAGTGAATAAAGTAACTTCTATGTATACCAAATGATGAAAATGAATTGGTATAGTCAGGTGCAGAACTAAAGAGTTATCAAGAATTCTGGCATAAACTAAAATCTTTTAAAAGAGATGGGGTAGTAGTATGAAGAGATGGTCAAAGATGGAAGGTGGAGATATCTGCAGGCATTTTTCCACTAACTGCTGTTCTATTCAGTTAGAAAGAATAATCTCATACATATCCAGTCACAAAGCAATCCCATAACATCAGTGGGGTTTATGAGGAATAGGATTATTTCTTGAATTATTTTAGATTATGCCATGTAATGTGAAAAGGTGTGTATTGTTTCATTTTAGCAGTAAAACAGAAGTACACAGAAAGCTTTAAAAAAGTAAAAAAGGTTGCATATACAGTTTAACAAATTGTACAGTTCATTTGTTTGATTTAAACAATTTCTCTGTACTTGCCATATCAGTGACATCACAAAGCAATGTACAATAAATTTAAAAATGAAACAAGTCAAAACTATTAAAATAATAGTTAAAATTAAAAATAAAATAAAAACACAAATAAAAGAATAACTTAGCATATGGAGCAAAGTAAATTGGTCTAAAAGAGCATGGATAACTTTCCTTGAATTAACTAATACTCAGACGCAGTACCCAACTGCATCAAAACATTGTACAAAACTCAACAAAAATTTGAATTCTCAGTTTGCACCTAAATCTGAATTCATTAAAATTATTTACCGATTCTAAAAAAATATTTTTTCATTAGAATTTTATTACAGCATAAAAATATAAAACTGTAAACAAAAATAAGAAAAGGGGAAGGAGAAAAGAAGTGGAAAAAGAGAACAACACGGATTGACTTCTGCCCTTGAAAATTATGAACTATTGTAATTCCAAAGGATGGCTGCTGATGTGAGAGATATCTTATAATTTTGGGTATTGATTCAAACGACACCAAGAAGAGTGAACTTCTGTTTGGTTACTCTCAGAAAAACTGATTGAACTCAATGAGCTTAAGTGCTCAAATTCTATGCAAGTCTATACAATTTATTCAATTCAGGTAAACATATGTGATCTGATTCAGTCTGATTATGGTTAATATTAAATTCAGATATTTGAGAACCCGTTCTATTTGCTAGGAAGAAAATTAGTTTTCCTTGCCTAAGGTATTTTTCCGCTTAAACCTGCAGATGATTGAAAATAGATTACAAAATAGTTTTAATTTTTTTTTTCAAAATTACATTTAAATAAAAAGTAATTCATCTGTGTTTGAAATTAAATCAAGAAGTAAATGACATAAAAGAAAGGTCTTCTCAATATAGTTAAGGTTTAGCTTTTAGAAGCCCATAAAATAATTAAATAGTAAAAATAAAACATTGGAAATTATAAGATATTGTGGTACTGATGGTATTAGATCAAGAAAAACTGATTATTTTACATGACATCATCTGCATTTTGAGCTTTCCATGATCTTTTTTCTGAAATTATAACTTATATTTGCAAAATGCATATTTTCTTCATTTTAATACTATGTTGATGACTTCTTCTGGTTCCTGTTTGCCTAGCTTCGTTTCCTAAATTGGCAAAAATAAAAAGATGCTAATTCTTAAGAGTTCAATAGCTTTTATTCCTTATGTAAAAAAAGTAAGAAATAATGTCATTATTGTTTGAATAAGCTATATTTACTAAAATGGGATTTATTCTATTGCTTTAAATTAAATTAAATTAAAGTGTTATAAACCTAATAGTCCATTTTCATTCAGTAGAACATACTTCTCTGTATTCAGTTGAGTTTGGGATGGGTGTACGAAGAGAATTTCTGCTTGTATTACTTTGGTTTCTTAGACTTAAATCATTATGATTTTGGTTTGGAGTGATAGTAAAATGCTTACTATCTACTGAAAGAGCCTCTATTTCTTTCAGAAGAAACTGTCTCTTGCTTGTTGTTCCCTATTCTCTACAAGTTTTCTTGTAATATGCTTTTTGGTCTTTGTGTGTATAAAAAAAATGCTGTCATTAGTAGTGTAAGTTGACATAATGGGCCAATTGTACATCATCTGGGTATGCCTGTCATGAAGCTTCTTAGGTCTCCAGAGTGTGTGGAGGAGTGCTTGGTGTGCTGACTTATCAGTCCTGCTTCATCATCACATTCTTCCTAGATTTAGTATCTTCTCCTTTTACCTAGTCCTCAAATGCTTCTTATCTATCAGTTCCAGTATTTTCAGTACAGTGCCGTAGGCACCACTGTGCTCATGGCCATATTGAAGTTCTTGCTAGGCTATTTAT
Source organism: Oxyrhabdium leporinum (assembly GCA_032468155.1). Lineage (NCBI taxonomy): Eukaryota > Metazoa > Chordata > Lepidosauria > Squamata > Cyclocoridae > Oxyrhabdium > Oxyrhabdium leporinum. The sequence goes on along the minus strand of JANHFL010005722.1, from coordinate 55,903 downwards.
CTCATATATGTGGTCAAAGAAAAATATCCATTTATTTAAATGGGGAGGAAGCATCCCAATTAAATATAACTGGAAAGTTAGAATTCCACTGCAGCAAGGATCTCCTTTAGTAGGAAGCAACCCTCTCCTACCAAACATCAACTGAGAGTTAGTTTACTCTTTACATCACATGCATACACATGCTATTTTCAATGGGAGAAGGCTTTAAATGATAGAACTGTTAAATATAATAAGTAAAAGTGAGTCAGTGTGGTGTAGCGGTTAAGATTTTGGAGTAAGACCATGGAGACCGAGGCTCTAGTTCTCCTGCAGGTATGAAAGCCAACTGGGTGACCTTGAGCAAGTCACTTCCTCTCATTCCAAATTAGGGTCAGGATCAGTCTGCAAGAAACTGATTAAAAAACCCTTCATCACATCAAGTAAAATCAAAACATTGATAAACCTTTGTTATAAGTAGGCAAGCATAATGCAAAAACATGCAGGATAGACACTAACAACATCAATATAAATAATTGTTTCTCAACGTTGGCAACTTTAAGATGTTTGGACTTCAACTTCCAGAATTCCCCAGCCAACATGCAAACTGGAAGCTTCTGGGAATTGAAGTCTACACATCATAAAATTGCTAAAATTGAGAAATACCGATATAAATAAAAAATAGTACTGAATAATTATTGGAAAGCCAGAGATGATCTTGAAAGAGTTATAAGTGGGCAGTTACAAAGCATGTTGAGACCAAGAAATGAAGAGAACCCTAGAAACTTAAAATGATTCCACCTTAACTATCTGAATGTAAGAATGGTACAAACAGAGTCAGGTTTTCAAGATTGAAGTTAGACCCTATCAGGAAACAGATTCCACAGGAATGCTGAACCTCTATTGATGTAAGCTATACTGTACAGAAACAGAATCTTGAAGGAGGATTTAGGTTTTTTTAACCCTATAAGTTTGTCTTTCTGAATGTATCTGTTTCACCATGCTTGCTCTTCACTGGCTGGATTTCTGCATTAAGTTTCATTGGTCACTAAATTATTCCTACATTTTGGGTTTGCCTGATCCATTAAAGTTCACCAAATGAACTATTAAATGCTTAACTACAAAAAAGACAAAACAAAAACCAAGGGTTAGACTTTTTATTGACCTGTTCAATGCCATCTTCAAATTAGTCTGTCACTCTTTTTCTCTATGTGTCCCTATTTGCCTATCTGATATTTTTGTCTATGTGTGGCCCTTGGGCACTTGTCATTTTATGCAACGCAATTACACATTTGTACTTCAGTCTGTTAGGCTAAAGGGAACTAAGCTCCATAGAGGCTACAAAGAGATCTTCCCTTGAATAATGTCCCTCAACCTCTAAGAGGTATATAGTGGAAGCGTTCTTCACTTTTAGTGGTTGGCCATACTCCTGTCCATTATTTTATCAGCAGCAATGATCTTTCACATGGTCCTTTAAAAAAATGTCATGATCATGTTTTTATGCTCATGATCTCTTGATTTAATTAATCTTAAATGAAGATCTTCACAAAAGAATTGTGGTGGATCAAAGCTTTTCAGTTTGCCATTCCAGTATCACGTAGCAGTCCAGGTGTCCACAAGAAGAACATAAACACACCTTCCCAATCAATCTTCAGAACAATTATCTACTGAGAATCCAACTGAAGGTAATATATAGCTATTGTTAAAAGTGCCTATTAACAGTCTAATCCCCATAAATTATTCTAATAATCTTTCAAAGATAAGCAGATTTGTAGTTATTGCGCTATCTAGGATATTTCACAGGATAACCATACATGCACTATTAGAAAATATGTTATCTGAACTTAATTTATCACAGAGTTTTATTTAAAGGTTGTGTATTTTAATATTCAAGGTTTTTTTTTCTCTGCTGGGTTTTTTTATACTTTTTTGTATGCTTTCTTCTGTTTTTCAACTGTAAGCTACACAGAGTAATTTGGGAGTCAGTAAGCTCTAAATCCAATAAATGAATAAATGTATAAATAAAATGCTTTAATGTGTACAGAACATTTTCCATATCTACTTTCTCAGAGCAGGCAACTATTCTTTGTCCCTATTAATTGCTTAATTATTTTGTGAAGGCAAAAATGGCAAATTTGCTGCTCAATTCTCCCTCTAGAAAATGAACAAGCAGATAAAATTAATTCCAATACAGAGCCTTATTCACTTACTTGATATAGCTGCTCAGTCAACATACAGCTCAGGGCAGTTTACAGAATTGAAAAGAGCAAAGGCATTAAAATTCAGTAAAACACATTGCACAAAAAACACTTTCAATCAACCAAAGGCAACTAAAACCAATCAAAATTAGTCAAGACCAGCACAAAAACTCTCAACCTAGTGGAAAGAAGGTCTTTGGGGGCCTCCAAAAGGCCTAATGCTTAGCATGCTTCAAAACTATTTTAGAGTTTTTAGATTTCACATGAGCACAGCACTTGAAAAAAAAGATGCATCTAGTTTAAGAAGTCAAATGCATTAATGTGATTTTAAAAGCAGCTGCATTTTTATCAAAATTTCAGGCTCATGCAGAAACCTTAAAAAAGATGGATTGCTTTATTTAGTAGCAATGAGGTGCTGTGCACAAGAACAAAAGCATTCTTTCAAATGTTCAAAGGGAAGAACAATTATTAACACTTAATCATTTGTTTTGTAATAGCTTCGCTAAACAACCACTACTAAGCTAACTATCTAGTAATTTCCTGTATTCTTAAATCACATGCGCTCACAAATTAATTTTCTGAACATAAAAAACATGCGTTCTGTAATGTTCATTCTCTAAGAGCTTACATGAGACAATTCCCTTATGGGATGGGTTTTTTTTTTAGCAAGACTGGGGTCAGATTTTGCTACATTCAGTGAAAGAATCTTTCCCCACTGCTAAGTTAAAAGTTGAATCTAGTTGATTCACATTCCTGAATCATTAGAAACCATTTTGGCATGTAATTTGCTGTTTTCATTGCTGATTTCAATTTTGGACTGTTTCAAGTCAGCACAATAGCCAGACTTCTTTCTAAGGAGGTCAATGATAAAATCAAAATGAAGATTGCACATCAAGCTACCTATGGACAGTGCCAGAATGGGGGCACTAACACCAATACAGCTAAGGGTCACTTAAGCCTATCATACTGATGAGCTCGCAGCAAAATTAAGATCAACCATGAGCGCAAGGAGGAAGAAAAAACATATTGCCAGGGCTTGTTTAATTGTATGTTGTACTATAGAGCAAGACAGAAAAGGGCTCGGCAATTTGCATTTTGTAAGAAAAGCTCATTTTATATCACTCTCCCAACTGGAGTAGTGCAGTGGATTGGATTTGGTTTCTGTTTGCCAGTACTTGCAAGGTTGAAATCTAAAGAGAGCCCTGCCCAGCCTTAGAGTGATTCCCAATAGATTGGGATTGTGGGGATATGTGAAGCAGAACCGCAAAATGCCTCTTTTCTGAAAAAAGGTCACAGGTCACAAACTTAGCCAATCTTTTTCAACTGTGAATCTCCAACGATGAATCTTCTGCAACTCTGGCACAGAATCGGAGCCTGAGGTGCTTGGAAGGGGCTTCTATGCTCTTCCTTCTCAGCAAGTAAGAAGGAACGATCGGAAGATGTAAAAACACGCTTATATTATTTTCCGACTTTGGGGGGAGGGCAGAGCTGGGAGTGGGCTCAGTCATGTGTGAAAAGCTGTTGATTGTTTTAGTTGAGGAAAGAGATGATAAGGCCGGATAAAGTGCGCTTCGCCCATAACGGAGGAGGAGGAGGAGCGACCGCAGCTGTATGCTAATGGAACACGAAGCGACGGCCTCCCTCATTAAGTAGAGAGTAGTCAGGGAAGGCACACATCGCTGAGCAAACACATTTGCACCGGACAAATGAAGCACGCGCGCCCTTGACGCACCGCACTCCCGCACACGCCACCACAGAGCAAAGGACAAAGAGCCCGCGAAGTAGAGGGCCAGAGATTTGGGAGGGGCGCCCAAAGCCTCGCTGCATCTCCTGCCGCGGGGACGGGCAGCTGGCGCCTGACCTTTCCGCTGCAATTGCCTGTAACTGTCTGTCTCAGCAGCTTCAGTCGAAAGTTAGGTGGCTTGAGCAGCAACTTCACCAGCCCGGCCCTGGCCCCTTCTGGGCGATGTTTTTTCAGGTTTCTCGAAATAGTTTCTTCAGGCTGAAAAAAAGGACGATGGAAATAAGGCTCCGCCTACCGAGAAAGTCTTCGTTGAGGCGGGAAATACGGCCCGATGCATTACGGCCTGCGGCCAAGTGGGCTATTTCTTCTCATCTTCAGGAGGCTTGATTCTGGTCCTTCCGGGGGGGCTTCAACCTCATTTGCCACCAAAACAGTCAAGTGTCTCCTCAGTTCACCTAAATTGCAGTGGGACCCAAGCTGGTCCCGGCATTCAATGGGCGGACATGAAAATGGAACAAGAGAAAATAGGAGATCTCGTCCTCCCTCCCTCTGCTTCAGGGGTTTTGTTTTTCCTTGTTTTCGTTCTTTCATAACCCCCCCCTTCTTTACGGCGTAATTATTTAAACGGGAGATCCGTGGCAGCTTTATGCTAATAATGCCGAACAAAAGGGGGGGGTTGACAAGCGAGGGAGGGCGCGCAGCTTAGGAGGAGAATAAAGGCCGAAGCCGGGCACAGGGAGGCGGGTGGAGGACGTTCGCGTGTCTCTCGCGTGTCCCTCGGGCTGGCACAACAATCGCTAATTCCTGTGAACACAAAGGCCTCTCTCCCGAGGCCCCGCTTGGCCCGGGTCAAATAGTACTCAGTAATGCCACCATTGTTTCCGCCGCGCAGGGAGTAAGAGCAGTGGTTCCAAAGCCGAGGAAGGTGCACGACTAGCCCGCAGGAGAACAGCAGGGAAGAGGAGGCGGTGGCGGAGGAGAAAAAAGATGCGGAAGGCTGCTCGGATCAAGGGGTGGTGGGCAAATGCGGCCTTCCAAATCTACCCAGCGAGGTGCTGCCGCCCGCCAATCTGTACTGCATGGTTTCTTTCCCGAGCCGAAAAACTATCGGAAGGCTGCTCTCCGCTACACACAGATGCCGTTTGCATTTGTTTCTTTCCTTAGCACATGTAATACAAATATTAAGTGTGACTAACAAGGTAATGACTCTTTCGATTTCTGAGATTGATTATAATTGTACTAAAACATAGCAGCCCAACTGGCAGTCAATGGATATGTAAGAGGGATTGTGAAGTCGGGAGAATACTTTTCCATGTTACCATCTTCCATTCATTAGGCAATTTTTCAGAAAAGTTGTTCTTTCTACTTTAAATTATCCTCGTCCTGAACCCATATTAAGCAGAATGGTGGATGTCTTTCCGTCCAGCAGGTGGATCTTGATGGAAAGGGAAACAAAGCCAGGGAATCAACAATCACTCTCCTTCAATTGCTTGGGCTACAGCAATGAGTAAGAGCAAGACCATTTGCCAACCTCATTACTATGACAGAACAAGGTCTGGCAACATGAGGAAGCAAAATTTATGCCAGCAAATTTTCCGATTCTCGTGTATTGGTGGAGAACAGTTCAACTTGGCTGTCAGAAACAATGCAGAGATAGAAGTCATTAGCAATTATCTGCACTGTATTTTAAAGTGAATGAAAATAGTAAGCTGAGCTTGCAAAGCAAGAATAGTGGGAATAATGAGCATTTAGAGATAGATTGATCCATCGAACAGATGTTTCCCTTGACTTAAATGGAAGACTAACTTAAATATGCTACTTTATATTAACTACCTAAGTGCCTTCCTATCGAGTGATTGTCAGTCTCAGCTTCAGTTAAATTCTGAATATTATATGCATGAAATTTTTTTCACTTTTCAAGCTCCATCATGTACAGTTAATAATGGCTATTTCTTTTCTACTGATTTAACCAACTCTTATTGTGGCAATTTAATCCTGTCCTCATTACTGATCACATTACATAGTGATGACGTCAAAAAGCACTCACATATGTCTGATGCTGGAAACAAGATAGGAACAGCATGCTAGGACAGAACATAGGAGATATCAGGACATTCTGATGCTGATGTCAATTTTAAGTGAAGAAGGAATCAAAGGCCCATACTTTGTTTATTGTCATCATGCTGGAGGTGGCAGAGACATTTGTGATATAGTAGAGAATTCTGGTCTATCCCATTTTCATGTTCGTATTACACACCAGACCTGTTTTAATCCTGTTTAACCAGTGCCCAAGAAAACTAAGCCTCAAGGATCAGCCTGAACATGGTGTATCCTAGTACAACTCTAGTCATTCTTTCTCTGGTCACATCATAGCTTCTTTTTGTGGCTGCAGAAAGCCTAGGCAACATTTTTTTCTGCTAAACCGAACACTTCCCATTTTGATAGGAAGCAGTCATAAAGTCTGCTGCAATAGGACCACAATCAGACCACAGGGACTCTTAGCTAGAGAGCGTATAGGCTGCAAATCTTGTGTGTGCACTAAGAAGGATGGAGCTAGAGTTGGCAAACAGAAAATGCCAAGAACCTAAACATTTACACCCTCCTCTGTTGGAAAGGACTTTGTGGCATTAAATAATATTTTGACTCCAATTAATTAGCTATGCCAGTTGGCCATAATGCTGGAAGGCAAGCATAACAGATCAGATTTATGTCTTGCTGAACATTCAGATGAAGTACTGCCAGTCTGATTTCCTGGTACTTCTAAAAATAAGAGAGCCAGAAGCCTTAAAAATGGCAATGATTCTGGAAAGGAGTTTGGAGTCCTGGCTTCCTAGGAGACTTATTGAACTCCAATACATGATTCGTTTTCACAAAGAGTATGATTTGTGCAAGTATGATTTTTTTAAAAGGCATATGATGTTAGTAAGGGGAAATTCGTGTAAGAAATGAGAGAGCGAAATCTAATCTGCCCCTTTCAATGGAGTGCCTTGGTGATTGAAGGGAAGCCTTCAGATGGCACCAATCTTTATATGTACTCAGAGACAATATTTTCTGATTTAAAGCTGCCAAGTACTGAAACTAGTATTTTCTGGTAATCCTCATATCCTCATTTGGATAACATGCAAGTAAGCAATTTAGCTAAAAGTTGTCAGTGACTCATTTAACAATATCTAGGTTCAAAAACACACTAAATCAGGCTGAAATGGTGTTGGATAGTGTGTTGTTCAATATATTACAGGATATTCTATGATTGTCTTAAACATTTTGAGTGATCCAAACTACTGTATCATATTAAGCTATATTTTAGTTGTTTCAGCATAGCATGTGTTATAATCACAGCTATTGCATTTAGTTAACCTAAATGCCAATTGTACTGTGTGAATCCAGCCAACCAATATTTATTTTAACACTTGGTTTGCAATGTACTGTAAATCTTCCATTCATGAGAGTGATTGAGTCACAATTCAAGCCAAGCTCAGAGCACTTCACCAATACTATACAAGTTTATTTAAGGCTGGCTGAGTTCAAATGATGCTTAATTTCCAGGTAAATTGATTTAGAAAGTCTCATTTATTTTAGTGGGAGAACTTTTTTTTAGTATTTCTCACTGGAATGTTTTTGTGGTGGATTCTCTTCTTTCTTAACCATGTACATATGCTCAACCTGGTACTTCTCATGTTTTAGCCTAAATTGATGGGATCTTCATTCCAATACACAAGACTCCACCAAGCTTTTCCCCATTAGTGACTAATTATCTTTAGCATTATTTATTATTATTATAGCATTATTACTTATCTTTAGCATTATTTCACAGCATTACTGTGGCATTCTGAAGCCCATTCTTAGGATTATTGCACTGTTGGATTAGCTGGAAGATGTCATAAATCACTACTGGGAATCACTTTTTGTTTAGATATTTTGGCTTTGTGCTTGCCTGGAATGGTACAGGACACACACTTTCATCTTCTAAGATTCTGGTGCCTTAAAATCCTTAGAAATCAATAAAATTTCAGTCCATAAATAAATAATTTGTGAAGTACAACATCTCTGGCCCTAATCTCTGCTACTTGCGTTAGAGGCATTCCTCACTGTTGCTGCTGTTCCACCTGTTTTATAATCTGCAGAAAAAAATGCTGTGCCCACTGCTGATCCATCTGCTGCTCCTACTGACAGTTTTCTGACTAGTGGCTGAGTAGTGTTGTTCTTCATGGGCAGCATAGGAGAGGCAAGGCTGTTTCTTATGATCTCTGAATCTACTGCCCCCCCCCCCCCCTTAACACCATCAAGCAAGAAAAACAGTCACTAGCACAGATGTCTACTTATGGATTCCTCTATGTTGTTTAGGAGGCAAGGAAATGGTGGAGGGGGGGGGAGGTACCATCACATCAGTTTTATGCTATTTCAACCTGTTACAATATTCTATTATACCATTTCACTGTTATTCTACTTCAAGCCCAGACAGGTAGTTGTGCTTCATGTGCTGCAGTGTCCAGTTCCCTAGGGAGATAGCAGCAGAATGATGGCTGGCAAGGTCAAGTAGGGACCAGGGAAGAGGGTGTGTCCTATTAGCTTGAAATGGCCAATAGGCACCTCTCTGACCCCATTGGTTGCTGGTCACCTGACTTTGTCTCTGATGCAATGGGTGGAGCTTTGACACACACATGGTAAGTGGGAAAAGGCAATTTCTAACAACAGTCCAGCTGAGTTCATCTTGTCTCCGGGAGCAGACACTTTCAGAGGATGTTAGCAAAAGGGTTAGATGCAAGTGGAGGAAGGCCTTAGAATGCCAGGCCAAAATGAGAAAAACTGGGTTCTCCCTGACTACCGGTATTGCATACACTTCTGCAAGAGCTGCTTGCACTTGCTTTGAAAACTGGTGCTTGCTATGTTTCTTCTTTTTCTCCCTTCTCATTCAAAGGCTGTTCTTTCAAATACTTTTGAAAGGACAAGATCTTAAACCAAGGGGGTTCACGTTTACTTTCATGTAGCATTGAATAAAAGGCAAAAAAATCCCAGGTGTAATCAAGAGTTTACTGTGTATTTTGTGCGGGTGTTAAAACCTCTTACATCTTTTGTGTCCCCAGCCATTTGTTTAAAAATTAAAATAACCCACTTTGTGTTTTAAATCCATCTAAAATTTAATTACAACTGTATAGAACAGTACAGGCATTAATTGGGACAAATTACCAATGTGTTTAACCCTGGCAATTAGAAAGTTCCCTAAATTTAAATGAAGAGACTAGTTACATTTATATTATATAAAGCGGGAGAAGAGAGAAAGTATCTGAGTCACTACAGAGAATTCTTGAGAGAATACACGGAATCCATATCCAAACTACAGATTACAATATTGAATGTTGATAACGCTTGGGATAGAATTCAATACTTTTTCTTACTATACAATTAAAAAAGAGTTATTCCTCATTCACCCTCTATTCTTTTACCAGCTTTAAGTGAATAAAAGGGTCAGCAAAACGAAACGCGCCGAGCCTCGAATGCTGCCAATGAAAGCCATTGAAGGTAGACTTGTAGAGGAGCGAACCAGCGCTGGTTAAAGCGGGTAGGAAACCGCGTTTCTATCCCTTCTCCCGCTCTTCTTTCCCCGATTACGCCGCCCGGTTTGCTGCTGCTTTTTTTTAAACGGGCCAAGCGTCAGATCTGACGGGAGAAACTTCTTGTTCCCAAGGCCTCCCAGCGCCCGAAGGTCCGAACCGGCTAGTAGTGGGTTTGGGTTTGCGCGTCCGCTGAGGAGATTTAGCACGGAGTCTCTCCAGTCGTTGCACTGCCCCCCGCCCCCGCGGCTGGCCCCCAGCAGCACGCGCCTCTTGCTGCTCCAGATTGGCCGCGGTTCCCTTTCAATACCCAGAGGTTAATTTCCTTGACAAAGGTGGCGGGGGAAACAGAGGAAGACCTCCTTGGGCAGACAGACCCTTTCTCTCTCTCCCGCTTTGGCTACTTGATTAGACCCCTTGATTTAGCATCAGATGTCAAACAGCAAAATGCCCTCACTGGATTAAAATGCATGAGCCCCCTCCGGCTCCGTCCTTTCTCTCGCTCCCTCCCTCCCTGAGCTGCCAAGGGCGCCTTCATCAACTTTAAAGGGTCTGTATCAGAATGGCGACCCACCATCAGTCCACTTAAACCGAATGAATTCGGTTTTGAACCATCTGGTGCTTTGAGGAGGAGGGGGAGATTCTCTGCCCCTTTTGAAATGCAACTCAGCTCCTCCTCGTAGATTGCTCAGGAGAATAACGGATCAAGGCCAGAAGGTGGAACGAAACAATCCTATCTACCGACAGGAAGCCGAAATAAACCGGGCACGGTTTCCAAGGAATTCTGCTCACTGTAATTACATATTACCGCAAAGCGGTTAGAAAATAGAATTTCGAACCTGGCAGACAGAAGGCAGAAGAGTCCAGACGCGGCAGATGGGAGGGGTCCTCGGGTGTTGCTTGAGGAGCCCCGAGAGCCTCTGGTTGCAAAAGTAGGGAAAATGGTCTCGCTGCTTCCCTAACAGGATAGAAAGCTGGCCAGGAGGGGGATTTAAGCCGCGGAACTGTACAGTCGCTGTTGCTCCAGAAAGCCACTGGGTTTTGAGTCGGACTTGTTGCAAAGACTTGTAGTCAGAACCTGTCCCTAACTAGGAGCCGAAGACGGCTGGAAGAGACGGAGCCCTCCCTCCCATCCGGATTATGTTAGGAAAGCAAGTAAAAGCTTCATTGCTCAGGATGCTCTTAGGCCCAAGTTGTTGCCTGTATTTACAGTACAATTCTATATAAAAATGTCTCATCAAGTCAAGGCACAAAAGCTCATTCCACTCTGCTCAGTGTGGCCTTTACACATTTATAAACACATTAATGCTTGAACGGGGTAAACAGTTGAAGCAGCAGTAACACGCGCACCCCCAAGGCAGCGGCGGTTCCTTCCCGAGCGTCTGCGCTATAGCGCACAGCTTTGCGGTCTGAAACAGCCACAGGTCTCCCCGGCTGTCTGGCAAGTGGTTGCACTCCTCTGCTCGCGGTTCTTCGTCCGGGTTAGAACTGGAAAGGAAATCGCCTGGGATTTCGCTTCCCACCCCACCGGTTTGCCAGATAAATTAAAAATGGTAATAATACCCCACTGAACTTTATAGGTTTACTGCCGAGTAGGTTTGCACAGGATTAAGCTGGACAGCAGGGAAGAGAGTTGCGAGAGGGGGGGACTTTTTTTCTTCAAAAGCGCCAGCGCAGCCGCAGTGCTTTCTGCGGACAAAGCTCTTCGCCGCGAGAAGCCTTTGCGTTGGCAAAGATAACAAGCGGCTGGAGGCGCGGCCGGGCTCGCGCGCGTCGCCTTATCCTTCTGCCCTCCCCTCCCAATCTCACTCCCACCCCACCCCCCCTCATGTGTGGCGCTGGGCTGCTTCTGTTCCGCCACTAGAAGCTCGCGCGCCCCACGATTTCTATAGCCATTCCTTTCCTCAGGATTTTCCTGGCCCCAGAGCGCTTTTAAACAATTGGCGTCCTTCTCTTGCTCCGCACCGCTCGAGGCTCCCTTCTTTTCCCCCCGCCTGCATTTTGCCGTCTCCTCGACATATTTCGACTCATTCTTCTCCTTTGTTGCTATTTTGCTCGCGGAGGTGTGGGCAGCTCTTTCCTCCCAACTGCCAACACACTCGTCCTCCCCATCCCTTATTGTCATGCTGATGGATACTTCGATTTGGCAGCTCTTGTTCCCCGCCTGGAGAAAAGACACAAAAGGGAGGCACGTGCGCCTTCCCATAGAAAAGCAGCAGACCGTGAAAGGAGGCGGAGCTGGGCGTGTGCCTTTTGGGGGACAAGGAGGGGAGGGGGAAGGGAAGGCCTAAGAAAAGAAAAGGAGGGGGTGGAAAAACAAAAAGAAAAGAGAAGCGCCGAACCCCTCAGGTACATCTGCTGCGCTCTACCTAGCTCAGCCACTCGCTCGGCGGGCGCCTGCCCCCTTTCTGCCTCAAAGCCAATGGAGCAGCCGCGGGAAGCGCTGATTGGCTCCGGGGAGGAGCAGGAGGCCAGAACAATGCTGTCCTCCCCCCTTAAAAAGCGGGCGGTGAGGCTGGGCGACTGGGGGGGCAACATCACTGAGAGTTGGCGGCCGTGGCGCTCTGGCGGGGACGCCCGGGGAGTCCGCCGCAGCACACTGCGAGCGTGCGAAGTGAGGAGACGAAGCGAGGCCTCCTCCTCCTCTCTCGTTTGGCTCGGCTGACGGAGGGAAGGCGGGCTGGTCGAAGAAGGATCCAGCTGGATGCTAGCACCGCGCTTGCCGCTCAGAGACTGAGGCAGCAGCATCATTAGCAGCAGACGCCTTCCGGAGCTGCTCGAGGATGCCCCGGGGCTTTTTGGTGAAGAGGAGTCGCAGACCTACGCCCATTTCTTACCGGACGCGTTGCTCCTGCTACCCGGCCGCTGGGCTGGAAGGCGGCGATCCGGTGCAGCTCTTGGTTCCTCCACCTTTTCCTGCCCCTCAGTTCCCCAGCGCGGCTTCTGCCTCGGAATCCACCGAAGCGGCGCTTCTGCCTGCGCCCGCGGTGCCGCAGTTTGGGACGCCGGAGGGCCCCTCTTCGCCGGCGCCGCTTCACAGTCCAGCGCGAGCGGTGAGCGAGGAGCGTAGCCTCCACCTGACCTCGCCCGTCTCGGCCGAGTCCTTTCCGGCGACGGAACCGTTGCTCTTGGGCCCTGGAGGAGAGCTCAAGCTTTGGGCAGTCGCGGCCGCCGCCCTCGCTTCTGGCCCGCCGCCTGCCCCTCACCGCAGCCATGCGCCGAGTCCAGGCGCGTCGAAGCGGTCACAAGGCAGAAAGGCCAAGGCGGCCCGCAAATTGCACTTCGAGGATGAGGTGACTACGTCGCCGGTGCTGGGGCTGCGGATCAAAGAAGGGCCGCCCGAGCCCACTCTAGCGACGCTGCAACTGCAACAGCAGCAGCCGATGACTGGCTCGGCCGCGGGGCTGAGAGCGGGGAACGCACAGCCGCTGGGCGAATTCATCTGCCAACTGTGCAAGGAACGCTACCCGGACCCGCTGTCTCTGGCTCAGCACAAGTGCTCGCGCATCGTGCGCGTCGAGTACCGCTGTCCCGAGTGCGACAAGCTCTTCAGCTGTCCGGCCAACCTGGCCTCGCATCGCCGGTGGCACAAACCGCGGCCAGTCAACGGCCCCCCTACCAAGGCCAAGCCTGTTCCGGAGGAGACTGCCAAGGGAGGGGGCAGCGGTGGCGGCAACAGTAGTAGCAGCAGCGAGCGGGATACGCCGAGTCCCGGGAGCGGTGGCGCCGGCAGCAGTGGAGAACCGGAGGCTACTGGAGCCGAGGAATTCGCCTGCCCGCGTTGCGCCAAGCGCTTCCGACGCCAGAGCGCTCTACGTAAGCACCTGCCGCTCCACCACGAGCCTCTTGACAGCTTGTCCCAGGCTCTGCCGCATCCCGAGGCCTGTCTGGAAGAGGCGGCGACCGGCCACAGCCCGCTGAGCTTGTCCGGGGAGTGCCACCTCTGCCCAGTGTGCGGGGAGACCTTTCCCAGTAAGAGCGGTCAGGAGCGTCACCTCCGCGTGCTCCATGCAGCCCAGGCTTTCCCCTGCAAATACTGCCCAGCGACATTTTACAGCTCGCCAGGCCTCACCCGTCACATCAACAAATGCCATCCCTCGGAGAACCGGCAGGTCATCTTGCTCCAGGTCCCCGTGCGCCCGGCCTGCTAGAGGGAGTCCCGCAGTGCCTTGCCTCCAGCACCACCGCAGCCCCGCCCGTCCGCTAGCCCGACTTGAGGAATGGCAAGGACTATTAGACTTGGCTGGCCGTTCGCGCCTTTCCTGCGTGAATCCGGCCGGGTCAGTTTGCCAATCAGCGACGATCCTTCTCCAGCTGCTACTGCTGCTGCTGTTTCGTAGGGCTCCCCCCCCCCCCCCGGCCCCTGCCAGCCATTGAGCATTTGTGTGATGCTGAGGTTTAAGGCATCTATCTGTGCCGCTCGGACGGCAAGCTCTGGAGCAGCCCCTTCCCTCTTTTCCCTGCACCCGGGAGCTGCTCCAAGGTCTAGCTATTTTAATGGGAAAAAAATCCCCGTTCTCTCTTCTGCTGCCCCAAGTGAATCTTAAGGAATGATGATGAATGCCTTTACATTTCACAGGCTGTGAACTGAACATTTACCTACTTGATTAGCTTTATTATGGCTTGTGAACTGCTGGGATCTGGCTTTACTTTTTCTTTGTTGTTGGTTGGTTCGTTTCCTTAAATTTTATTTTGTATGTGAACAAAATCAAACCACTTAAAGATATAACTTTGGTTAGTATAGCCACAATTGCCTTGACTTTATTGTTGTTGAAAAATGTTGTAGACGCTGCCTTAATATTATAAAATGCCAACCGTTCGGGTTTCTTTCTTTTTTGAACTAGAGATATTTGTTGACACTGTGTATATGTTGATTTATGCGCAATGGTTATTTATTGGTTATTTATTAATTATGGTGTTTATATCATTTTTGATGTGCTTTGCCTTTCTCTTACCATTTCACTGTGCTTTTAAATGCTGCAGTCCCAAACTCACTTCCCTGGAAATAAGTCCTTCTGAAATCTGTGGGGCTCATTTCTAGGTAAACATATATGGGATTGCACGATTACCTTCTTTTTAAGAAAAAACAAATCTGCTGAAAGGGATTTAACTTTTATATCTAAAATAAACATACAACTGCAACTCTTATTCTTGCTTGGAGAGCTCTCAAACAGCTCAGCTTACTTTTAAATGCAATCTCTTTTCTACACACATTATTTTCTTAACTGTTAGCTATTTATAGAATGCTTCAATAGAACTGTTTTAACTGTATAATTATTTATTATTCAAATAAAATATTTTCAAATTCAAGTGTGCATTGTTTTTCCTCCCTATGCTTTATCCATGCTTACAGAATGGCCATTAACCATTCTGCTTGGCCAAGTTTACTCCATTGGGATTGCTGAGGCTCCAATTGAAAAAGAAAAGTTTTGTGCTTTTTAGCAGTTAAATAAGTTTGAGTTGGCAATCGTGAATTGTCTACAATTTGGGGGGCGGAGCATCTATTTCTTCAGCCTAGGGGCAAAGGTCTAATAAGTATCAGAGCTCATCATATTCATTCCTGATTTCTCATTTCAGTGTCTGAGCTCAGCCCCAGAAGTAGAAAGAGGAGGTAAATGTGCCCTTGAAAAAAATGCAGAGTGACCTTAGTGAGGTACTACGCTGGTGGCCATCCTTTGAGTTAGACTTTATGGTAGAAAGACACTAAACACAATTAACGGGGTACTTCTTAGAAAAACCCTCTAGCCTTTAAGCTCTCTTTCCTGCTTCAGCTCACCATTCAGAGACCACTTTTCCACCGGCACCTAATCTCATTTTCCTCTTATTACCATTCCAAAGTCCTGAATTTACTAGTATTTTACTGCAGAAAAACTTACTTTCGGCAGATTTTCCAAAGGGTTTGGAAGTTTGTCGGAAAACTAGGGGTTTTCTCGATGATGTGGAGCATGGAGGGAGAGGAAATGTCTTCCAGAACAATTTGTTGTGCACAACACACTAGCGGGACCCCGCCAATTCCAAGGAACGAAAACGTAACCAGGCTCCATAAAATTCAATGGTGAGTACAGAATTACAGCCCAGTCCTTTGCGGGTTTGTTCCAAGCGAATCTCATTCGTTTTGATGGAGTTTCCTGGCTGGATGTGAGCGTGATTGGTCAGAGAAAGCAAAGCAAGGGGAAAACTCCTTTTGACTTGAACCCTCATTCATTCCCCAATATTTTTTTTTCTTTTTCCCTTGCAGACGAGTCTCCCTTCCATGGAGGCCTGCAGAAGGCCGCCATCTCTTAGCTGATGCCCCTTCCAAAGCAAGGCACTGTAGCGGCCAGAGCCGGCGCCCAAGGAAGCCCTGCCTGCACACGCATTGCCCAGGGGGCTACGGCTGCCCTCCTGAGACGGAGGCGGGAACTGCGCAGGAGGGGAGCCGCGTAGGTTGTGCCAGGCCAGGTGACCCCGAGAACCACTCTCTGGGTTTTCATACAGCGTCTCCCATTTCAGGCCTGGCCGCCGCCCCCTTCGCTACAGGCAGCTGCAGCTCCACAGGCGAGGAGACGCGTCGTGCAAGGCGCGCCTCAGAAGGGAGGCCACGCGCGAAGGGCGGGGGCTCTTAGTAATTCCCTCAGATATTTCAGAGGCAGGCGATGCTGGAGACGCAACAGCAAAAGCCGCAGGGCTTGGCTTCTTCTAAGAAATACACCCCCCCCCCAACACAACAGCTCCTGCCCGCGCGGCCTCCCCGCTTTGTCTGCGGCCTTCAGGAGCCCTTCCGCTTCCCCGAAGACGAGGGTCGCCGCCTGCCTCCAGGGCAGCAGTTCTAGGAGCACCTTCCTCTCTCCTGAGGCGCTCTCCAGATCAGCGCGGGCTGCCTGGACAGACACCCCCCCCCCCAACACCCGGGCTGTAAAACCTTTAGCGGGCCTCCTGACGTGAAAGGTGAGGAGGATTGTTTCGTCATCCGGCGCTGTCTCTGGCCCAGGACTGCCTTCCTTGCTTGACGTTAAATTTCGGAGAAAAAAGAACAGTTTTCTCTTGAAGTATTTTGTATTGTGCCAATACTACGCCTTATTCGAGAGGATTTTAGTTTTTTCAGCGGCACTGAGCAATTTCTATGTCATCTCGAGAGCTTTCTCTCCTGGGTAGAGTGTTTAGAAATTCAGCTCCCGATGGCTGCTAGGATGCCCGCAGGTGCGCTTTTCTTACCCTGCACCCATAAGGGTGGGGGTGGGTGGGGAAGGTGTCTGAAAAGTCAAATGGGTGGCCGTTGCTACACAATTGAAGCCTCACCCCTTTTTACATGCATGTACAAAAGAGGCGGGACTTCAATTGGGTGGTTTGACTTTTTTGACCTCCTTCATGGATGCCCTGCCTGTGTGCTTAGCATTAATCAACACATATGTGATATTTGTCTGAACATTCTGTTTTTGACTTACCTCTTTTCACAATTTATTATTTATATGTGATAATTATTTCTATGCCACTAACTTGGATGACTCCAAAGGACCTACAGTTAAAATAAAAACCTTCATTAAGGCATTGGAATAGTATTGCATTTCTATTTCAGACGTATTACTTGCACTCAAAATTATAATAAAAGAATGACAAACCTTTTTAAGGTTGCTTAAATATCCATGGATCCATTTTAAGCAGGTGTATGTCATCCAGGGAATAAATTACATGTTTTATATATACAATTTATATCAACTTCTGTTGGGGATGAGAGAAGGAATGTTGTTGCATTGTTGTGTTGGGCAGAAATTCTTGCATTAATGAGCTGGTTAAGTGTAAAAAAGAAGGATTTATCTTTGTTGAATCAAGAGACGTGTTAAATCTTCCAATGTCTCTTGGACACCGGTCCTATAATTATTTTCCTCAAGGCTGGCTTCTGTGAGGTCAATCATGTATATGTAGGGTTTTTTCTTCATTCAGAAAAAGGAAACAAACGCACTGGCAGACCTAAATGTCAGCTTTGATGTAAGATGGCAAAAATTGAAAATAAAAATAAAAAATTCCCTTTCCCCCCTAGAACTATGTTCTGTTTTCTGAAAAGTTACAAAAATGGAAAGACTTATTACTGATCCTCAAAATTCAGGCCATAGCAGCATCCCTATGGTCACATGATATTAATTTGGGCCTACCCTCATTTACAATAATGTTCATTAAAATGTACAAATATCAAGGTAAAAACTAATACAAACTAAGTAGACTATAAAAAGTAAAAATAAAGTGCAGAAAAAAGGAAAACAATGAAGGAAAAAAGATAAATTACTTCTTCCTCAGTCAAAGCAAATACAAAATTCAGTAACTTATCACCTTCTCTGATATTTCAACAGAAGATACCTTCTTTAATCTTTAAAGCCCCATCATTCAATCTGATCAGCAAAAGTCCATTAAGAGTTATTAGAAATAATAACATATATATTTTAACTGTAACCAAAAAAGAGTTTTACATTCATTTCCTTTTAATGCAGTAATTTATCATTTTCTATAAAAAGATGGAAATACCCCCTCCCTTCTTCCAATATTTTATCTATCTATTCACATACTACTAAAACTCTTGGGTTGGTAACCTTTAACTAGACGAAATGGGGCATCGTAAGGCAAAACATTTTCAACCAAGGTATTTCAAATGGGGTCTTACAGAATACAACCAAAATCTGGGAGCTATCCCTTATGTGGAATTGAAATTTGGCAAATTCTATAAAATATGACATAAAAATTATCGGAAAGCATTTTATTATTTCATACAAAATACCATAAAACATTTCCTATGGTCAACTCCTAACGTTTGACTGTACTATATGGTTCAACATGAGCTACCTTCAAGGCAGATACCTCTCTGAATATTTTCCTGAATTTTTAAGAACTTTTCCAGTGAAGGCAGTACTTTACAAGTTTAACACCCCTCTTTTGTAAGCATAAGATAAGAAAGCTATCCAAATCATTTATGTATTACTTGTGGCTCCCCTTTAACTATTAAAATATCAGCCAGTTTCATTTATAAATTCTTAACAGTAATTTGCTAGTTGTTCTGAAATATTAAATTTAAATTCTTCCAAAGTCAAATAAAGTTACTCCATTCTGTATCAAAGGGTTTCTTCTTTTAGTTTTCTGTCTCCCTCTAGTCAACTTTCTAGGTCACCTCCTATCATTTTTTTTTTCAAATCCATTCGGCCACATATTTCATTCATAACTTTTGGTTGATTGGCTAGTACCTGCCTATCTGTATTTGGAAGCCCCACAGGATCTTAGCTTTCATATTCCCCGTGACTTTCTGTGGGATCTCCCATCTGGATTTAGGAAGATCTAGCCCATATTCTGTGCAGATGTTTCTGTACACAATACTATCCTTTTGGTTGTGCTGTTCAGTGTATGCTGTTCCTGTCTGCATCTTACACCCCGCCACTACGTGTTGAACTGTCTCTGAGGCCTCTACATTGTCTACACCTTGGATCCTGTCAGGTGTGGTAGGCCGTTGTTTCTATGGGTCTGATGCTTTGTGCTTGTTTTTGTGTTGCTATGATCAGTGCCTCAGTGTTCTCATTTAGCCCAGCCTTTTCTAGACACTAGTGGGATTCCTCTGTGTCTGCCACCTCAGCTATCTGTTGATGGTATATCCCATTTAGGATCTTGTCTTACTATGGCATTTCCTCTGTTTGATCTTCCTTCCATGTCTGCTGCTGCCTCAGGCGTTCTCTCAGCAGTTCAGCTTTGGGTGCATCTTACTGATGTATTCCTGGATGCTCTGGGTTTTGTCTAGGACAGAGGCTTTGGCAAGCACCATGCTCTGACAGCCCTGTTTCCAGCTAGTGTACAATCTGTAGGTGTTGAACTTGGGGTGGAAACCTCTGTACATTGTGAGGAGCTACCGGATCTTCACATCAGCAGTTTCCATTTCCTTCTTTGGCCAACTCACTACATTGGCAGAGTATCTGATGACTGGCAGGATATACATATTGATGGCATGACTCTTGTTCTTCTCATTGAACTGGCTCTTAAGAACCTGTTAGAACCTTGGTGATACTTGGATGTTGCTGTCTTCTTGCCTCATCATTATGCTTTTTATGTGACTGTGGGATACTAAGGAAATTGAAATTGGTCTGTATATCTGCTATGTGGCCCGCAGGTAATTCCACCTCATTAGTCTTAACTACTTTCCCTCTCTTGATCATCTGACCACATTTATCTACTTTGAATGACATCCCAATATCCTCACTGTAGATTCATGTCAGATGCATCAGCAAGTTGGTGTCTCATTCACTCTTAGCATACAAGTTGATGTCATCCACATTCAGGAAGTGGCTGATGGAAGTTCCACTCTTGAACTTGTATCTGTATCTAGTCCTTGTGATTATCTGGCCGAGGGGATTCAAGTCTATGCAGAATAGCAGCTTGGTATATGCAGCTCTTGATGGCCACTTGTGTGAACTCTCTTGAGCTGACTTCCAATGTTGTTGTTCAGTCATTCTGACTTCTTGAGGAAGGTCCTGTTGACTTTGTATAGCCCCAGGTATTCACAGATCCATATGTGTGGAAGTGAATTGTGGGTTTTCCTGTGGTCCAGGCTGTGCTCAGATTGGTCTGTCTAGACCTAGAATATTGGACAACTGTTTTATCTATGAGAATTTGGTGTTTTGAGCCTCTGATGTCATTCCCAATGCCCTTCTGAGTTGTGCTCATGTATTCGCTCATATGGTCCTATAGCTTCGTGGTGGCTATGATGCCTGATAGGGCTTTCCATGTTGTGGGAAGGCAGGTTATTGGCCCATAACTGGATGGCGCTGTTCCCTTGTGGGGGCCTTTTATGATCCTTTGTGTTAGCCAGTCTGGGTAGTATCCTGCTGCTAGTACCTGGCTTGGTATGTGCCACTAGGCCTTTATGCACTGCTGTAAGTTTGTTTAGCCAGTAGGTTTGGATAATTTGTGGGCTGTGTTATTGCATTGCTGTTGGGAATGCACTTTGGATGGTTCTTTGGAGAACAGCATTTATTTTCTTGGCCTCTGCTTCTCTAGTTTATCTTCTTAGCCTGATAGCCTTTGTTTAATCATCTTCAAGGCTTCAGATGAAGTCAGGTTCTTTTTTCAGTAGCAGGGTCTTATCCCTAATTTTCACACCTTTCTGTAATTCTACCAACAAACTCTCACCATTGCCTTGATCTTAGCCTCTAGTTATAGCAGCTTTAGCATATATCAGTTTACTGGTTTGAGTTATTGTGGTAGTAAGGTTTGTTATGAGGGCTCTATTGGCAAGTTTTAGCATACTATCTGATGGTACTTCTCTACTCACCCTTGGTAAGCAGTCTCAAGGCTTGATTGTAGCTAGTTTATCCATTTCCTTATATGTCATATCAACTGTTGTGCTCTGTAATGGAGAAGGTGGTAGTGACGGGTTGACTGCACATACAGTTGTTCTTTCAGATTTTCTTGAGTATGGAATGTAATATGTAGTTAGTGTATCTCAAGTTGTGAGACCGTTTCCTTTTCACTGCGTTGAAGCATTGGGTAATTAGCTGTTTCTCAGTTAGTGTGGATGCAGGTCTTCTATCCATCCATAGTTCCCTCATGTGTTTCGTGTAATCCTTTTCATTAGATCTGCTGTTGTGGTAGCATTCCATCAATACCAGCTTCTCTTGTCCCCTCTATGAATGGTTTGTTCCAATAGCCCACTTATCATCAGGTTGTCCTAGTTCTTCAACATCTGATGCAGACGTCTGAGCTGGCATGATTCTCCTAGTTCATGTCAATCTCATACTTTGAGGTAGGCAGGTGAAGCATTAGGTGGTCTTTGCCCAAGGACCTATGGCCCCTACTAGGCAACATGATTTTCTCCCTGGCTCCAAGAGCTCTAAAACCTGCCAGAGACCACTTTTCCAATCTCCTGATGGGGAGCCTTGTGGGTGATCCTCATTTTCTCCTTGTTTTGGAGAGGAATTATGAGGAGCTGATCCATTCACCAACTACTCTTTCTGCTATGGTCTTCATTCTGCCATTGCTTCCTCAGAAGTGAGGCCCTTCCATATTTATGAACACTCCCTGGTACAGTGGTTGAGATGACACTCTGGCTGGTGCTGGGCTTGAAGTAGAGGGGGAAGTGGCAGCAGGCTTAGATTGTTGGACCATCACTGCAGAGTGCTGCTTCAACCATCACACACCCATACACCCTGGTGCTCGCCCACAGCACCCACTGCCCAGCCTGTAGCTCTCATCTGCCGGCTGTCCTGCCTCATTTAACAACCCATGTGTTCTGGGTTTAGGACAGCAACCGTCACTGCCAGCATTTCAACTGCTAGGTAATGTGGTCATGTGACATCACTCTTTATGACCATGTTGCTTAGCGACACATTGAGGAAATGGCTAGGGCCTAGATATTGAGAGGTAACTCAGGGGAAAAGTAATTTATCTGAATTGATTTTTTTTCTTTGTCTTGCAAACAATCCTTCAAAATCTGTCTTCCAGTCAAGAACAAAAGTTCATATGAAATGAAAATGGAAGTTTTCCAGTAAATTAGGATTATATTTTTTTCCAACCTGGAATGTTTCATTTTTGATTTAGTACTAAGGTATTATCTAGCCTTTTTGGTCTGGTTTATGTAGAGCCTGACAGAACTGCAATTTTGGTTATCTTCTCTGCTATGTTTGGAGTTTTTGATTTAGGTGTACTGAAATTCTTGCAGTTAAGCACCTAAGGAAGCACTACATTCTATTGATTCCTTTTAAATAGATGATAACTGGCATTTATAAATGACAATATCCTCCAGTTTTTTGTGGGCACTCTGCCTATTTAGTACAGAAGGAATCTGGATTCAAAATTATATGACCTCAATGCAGCTCTAAGAATTGAGGTTAATGAATTTAGAATTGCAGCTGATGTCTTAGCTAATAAAGTCTTTAAGAATATCTGAAATATGGAACAATTATGTGTCAAGGTGAAGTTAAACAAGGAAAACATTTTTAAGGCAAAGAATAAAAATCAAGAAGATATTTGGAAATGTTAGGAATTTAGCTGTTAATTAACTCTCTTTAAAAAATCTTTGCTGAAAATATACACCTTTTCAAAAGCTGCATTGACATGTCCTGATACTTTGATATTTATCATTTTGAAGAGCTAATTTTTGTTGGAACCTATTGTTACCTTATTTATCTATTTATTTATCTATTTAAATAAATACCTGTGCTGGTAGTATATGACATTTAATCTAGACCTTGAACTAATAAAGATATATTTATAAAGGTATTTTAGAAAGTGGGATGGGGGGAATCCAAAACAAGGACCCAACAAACTAACTGTTGGTGGTGGAGTAGTTCATTTTAAATCTGTACTGTTGCGCCTGGAAAACATCAAAGTATGTTTTCCTGGTAAAATGTCATAGCAACAGCAACTATTCTATTTTCTTGCCTATTGAGTAAGTAAATGGTACAGCAATAGGTCTGTCACTAAATTTGAGAAGTTCCTATTCATCAGAATCTATTATTAATATTCAAATTGTGTTGCACAACATTGAAGACTCCAAAGCCTGGCATACTATACAATGTTAGTATTTAGAAGTGCCCAAATTATGTTTGATATTCTATTCCTGCATAATAAACCTACAGATCACAGATGCTGTATGTGGCCTTGAACACATAAGAGTGACTGATGATATTATGAATGTAATCCACAAAATAAATCATTCATATGTCATAATTTCATATTATAAATTAATGCATACCTGGAAAGAATGCACTTGTAGTTACAAATCAAAGTGAACACGATGAGAAAAATTCATGTAATTTGAACATATGTCCAGGAGTCCCCATTTTCCCCATTCAGTCAAATGCAGGCTGCTCCCCAGCCCTTTTCCATTGTATGTCTCTTATTTTTCTTTTTTTTTTATTAAATGGCAAAAACCTATAAGTACATATTTATTTTGTCCTATAGGAACAAGCAGTTTTCAGGGCCAGGGGAGAGTATTAGCTGGAAAAATGACACGGGGAAAAGGATGAAAACTTATAACTTGAACTAACTCTGTTTTGGGAACTGTGTGAAAATCTCAAAAAGGATTCATATAGGAAGTAGAAGGAGAGAGACTGGTCATCCACCAAATGTGTTTCGGATCCCAGATAGGCAGAGCAAGAAAAATTAAGAAAGAACTAGAATCAGCAAAGAAATTTAGCAACTATAAAAAGGGTTTCTATTATCCTAAAAGTACTGTAGGAAGAGAAAAGAGCAATGCCTGTGGTGCAGTCAACGTAGCAACAGATTAATGGATAGCAGCACCTACTATTACAAGAAAAACCTAACCTACTCTTATTTAGGCTCAGATTTACTTCACTGAGAAGAGGACCTGCATTCTACCAGGCAATTAAAAAAGCAGCTTGGAGGAACAGGATTCTAGCTTCATAGAAATGAAATCAGGGAAATTTACTATCCTTGAATACTTCATTTCTTCGTGGCAATTTAGAACTGTACTAGAGGAGCTTGCTCCTGACTGCTATCCATTATCTCTGAGAAATCCTGGAGAAAGATTTAAATACCAGATGACAGATCTGTAGAAATATTGTCCCGTTTTCAGAACAGGAAAAAAGAAAAGAGTCAATAAACTACAGACTACACATGATACTTTTAAAGTAATTGGCTTCATTCTCAGACTATCAGAAACATTTTCATGGTGCCCTTCAACCATCATCATCGTCAATGGGAAAATGAAGTTTGACTGCATAGTTCTCCTAGACAAGCAATATACCTTGATTTCAAGATCACATCTGCCAGCTACCTCAGTAATCTGGGATATAAACCATCTGATTTAGGAGATTTGAACTCATTCAAATCAGCTAGGGGTTCTATTACCAATTCCTTCTCTACAGTATATCTGACATAAAAAGGGTTGATCTTGTAGAGCAGAATTGATGAATACTGACTGAGAAAGTAAGGTGTAATTATGAATGAAAGGCCTAAAATATAATTGCATATTATGAACTGGTGTTATCTAAATTTTTGTGAATGTATAAAAATAGAAATTTACAGGTTGGTGATAGGTGCCTTTTACACTCAAATGAATGGTAACAATAAAAGAACATGGAATGAGTTTTGGGAAAAGTAGTAGATTTTTTTTGAATGAATGCAATTTGGGGAAATATTCTGTTATATGATATAAATGGGGAGAAATGAGATGAGAGAAAATGTTGGAGACCCATGAATGAATAAAGAAGGTGTCTGCTTAGAGAAAGGTACTTGTTTTAGCTATGTAGTTTAAATAAAAGTGTATTTGAATAGATACAGAGACATGGTAAACAATGAACATTCATTTAAAAGTATTATTGATTGATTGATTTATGATGAAAGATTGACAAAACATTGAAGGATACAAAGATGATGTGAGATTCATAATTTATTATTTTTTATGGTATCAAGAATAGATCCTGGGGAAAACATAATATGGAATAAAAATGAGAGAAAGAAGAGTGAAAGAATAATTGGAGGAAGATAAAATATAAGCCCAATGGAAAAAGTTGTAGACTATAATCTCTCAACATGAAAAAGGGAAATTGGAAATAAGGAAAGAGGATGTGGAAACAGCTTATTAGAATAATTTCTCTCTAAATAATTTTAAGTATAACTTCCTTGTAAAGAAATTCTTATTTTATTTAGATTTGTTTTATGGCAGGACTTATGTTTTGATATTTCTTTCCAGAACGTAACTGATTTTTAAAAAAATCTTTAGCTGTATTGATTTACAGTATCTAGTAAGGGATTGGCTTTGTTTTTACTAAAAAGCCCTGGTTGTTTATTTTCTCCAATAAAAGCTGAAAGCTATATTTGGAATACGTTGTGAAGAAAGTTCAAATTTGATCTTTATTCCCATGGCAGATTCAAATTTGGGGACAATCCCTGCTTCAAAATTGTGCAAAATTGTCCAAAAAAGAGAATAAATACCTTAGAATAACTTATTTTCGATTGCTATTAGAAATCTTTGCAGTGGTGTGAGAAGAATTTATATTATCTAAAAATGCTGATGGCCATTGTTTAATTAAATATGTATTTGACTGTATTATTTGGGCAGGAGACATTATCAGTGCCCTAAATTATCACTGAAAAGAGTTTTGGAAGATTCTGAAAAAAGGTTTATAAAATATACAAGTAAAGAGTATTGATACTAGTTGCTATAGGTAATTTGCAAGATAGTTGGAATGAGGAGTTGGATGAAAATTTTATTTTAGTAAGTTAGTGAACTATCCTTTAACGAATACTAAATATGTATCTTTTATCTACTCTATATTTACAATAATAAAAAAATTACTATAGGAATGCTGAAATACATAGGTAATGCAGAGTTCTCATTTGGGAGAATGAAGCATATAGAAACACACAGAAGTGTTTCCCATCTTTTTTTGTTGTTGTTGAATCTTGTTTGGGTCTCTGAAAATTCTTAATATGCAAGTGTGAATGAATTAAATTGCAAAACTTCCGTTTTGTGATTCATGATGGTAAAGTGTGATAGAGCTTGGAGAGATAGACTTATTCCCCCTTTTGCATGGTTCTGATAGTCTTGAACTCTTCTGTTATCCATGAATGCAAACTTCATTCTTCTGGTCTAATTATTTTGTGTGCTTACAGAAGCAATGGGCTCTGTACTGCAGAGTGTCTCCTAGTCTTGAGTGATCTATTCCTCTTGCTCTTGCTCGTTATGCATTGAAGCCTGATTGAGCACCGGCTACATACAGGATTGCTTTAGCCGATTTCTAGGATCAGTCGCCCATTCATCCTTGAATCTCTTACTCATTCTGTAACATTCAGGCAGACAATGGAAACACATGATATGTTTTGAAATGAATTATATTAAGGGCAGTGTGAAAGTCTCTAGGAATCATACCTTTGTTCAAAATCACAAGAGATACTCTGATTGAAGAGCCCTAACAGAACATGATTTCAGCAGAACTGGAGTTTTGACTCCTTTTAAAGAGCTCACAGAAATTGCCTTATTTTGGGGGGAAATCATATTTGCTAAAACTTTCTTGTATAACAAATGTTCTGAGTCAGGTATAAGTTTTTATTTGGCTTCAAGATGTGTAAGAGAGAAAATCTACAACTATTTGAAATACAAATTATTCAATAAATCACATATAGCAAGCAAGCAAACAAAAACTTAAAGAAAATTAAGCAATGCTCCAAATAAAAAAAATGATATTGCAATCTTAAGGCAAATCCAGGCTTCTTGGAAGTCTGTTTTGGGTCTTATTGATAAGAATTTTCCATTCTTATCAAGCTGGTCCATCACTTGGATCCATCGCTTGGGTTTCCCGATAAGCAATTTTCAGCATGGTGAAGCCACTATTTTTGGTTCAAAAGGTTCCATTTAATAGTAATTTTCAACTATGCTCATGAAAGCCAATACAAGTAGTCCTCAACTTACAATAGATCATTTAATGACCATTCAAAGTTACAACAGCACTGAAAAAAAAGACTTTTGACTGGTTTTTACACTTGTGACCGTTGAAGATCCTCATCATGTGATCAAAATTCAGGTGGTTGGCAAGTGGTTCATATTTATGACAGTTGCAGTGTCCTGGGGTCATGTGATCACTTTTTGCCACCTTCTGACAAGCAAAGTCAACGGGGAAGCCAGATTCACTTAACAACCGGGTTTCTAACTTAACAACTGCAGTGATTCACTTAATAACTGTGGTGAGAAAAGTCGTAAAATGGGGCAAACTCACCAAATGTTTCACTTAAGATATTTTGGGTTTAATTATGGCCGTAACTTGAGGACTATCTGAAGAAAGCAAGAGAAAAGCCCTAAAGATAACTGCACAAATTATTTGCATGAAAGAAAAATTAATATTATCATAGAAATTTAGCCAGTTGTAAGAGATACTTTTTCAATTAATTTCAATCAACCAAATGTGCATGGATCATAATGAGTTCATATTTTAAATATTAAAGTGAACTCATAGTCCGCTCTGGCAAAATTTCTAGTAAATTCAAGAGGCCTTTCCTTTCTCAGTTGGAATGTCACCACTCAGAATTCTCTAGCACTAAGAGAACATTTCTTACTTTCTTCCAGCTTATGATGTTTTGTCTCTCCAAGTATAATGGATGTCTGAAGAAGTAGAAAATATTTATGTGGAAGGTTATGAAACACATCTTGTTCCTTCAAAGAATGTATCTCTCATAACGTGCCATTCTGGCGGCATTGTCATCTTGTTAACCCAGAGATGGAGGAAGCAAAACAAATTAAATTAGAAATAGCCCTATCTTTCTTAATAGTGGGGCTTTGATAAATTGAAAAAATATCGTGATTATTATGTTTATTTCCCTTAAGAGAAATTTTAAAATATTTTTAAGTAGTCTTGTGGAATGAAGTAGTAGACCTTTTAGAAAGCGAGTGTGCAATGTTCAGTACTATAAGAGAATTGGAAGGGCTAAGATGAAATTGGCAAAATGACTGGTCTGCTGTCCCCTTCTAACAAATGGTTACTAAATCATATACTGCTGGCCTTTACTTCTTGGTTTGGTTTTGTGCCCAAAAGGAACAATTTAATTATAAATGAGCACATCCTAAGGATCATCCATGAAGTTTTGTGTGTGTGTGTGTGTATAAAAAAACAAATAAACTGCCACACCTTATGGTTTATGAACCTCCATTTTTAGGGCTGTAAATGTGATAAATTACGATATTATCCTAATAGCTTGAAGTGATCATTTCTTGCTTTGTCCAGATAGTAGTAGCTCACAAGGATCAAGTGAACATATAAACTGCTTCAAATAAGCAGTTCATGCTAGAAAATTCTCAAATAGAACTAAGTTGAAGGAGACCACCAGTTGCAGAAAGCGCTAAGTAAGAGATGCTATATAATCAGTTATTGACACTATGTGGTTTTCACTTTTTTTCACATAAAGGACTGCATGGCTAATGATTTTGTTTCTGAAATAAATGGGAAAAAAGACCACATTTTGATGTTGTTTGTTCACTCAGACTCTATTCATATTGTAGTTCAGTGGGGTCCACACAGAATGCTGATAACATTCGGTGACAAAGATAAACAAAAATGTAAATATGGAGAGGATAATATTTTTGTCAGAATTGTACACCTTACTTTAAAAGGAAAACACATCACTTTTTGTTAAAAGAAAATGCTTTAAGTTACAATTGCCTGACTTATAGTGTAGCTCCTAGATTACCTTTAGGATAAGTTCCTTGAATTAAGATGGTCCATAAAATCTAGAATATCCTGCTTCAGCAAAGAAGTCCATGTGCCTGAAAAGTGATAGGGCAGGCAACAGATTTCTTTCTTTCAGTTTGAAATAATGTTCAGGGATTAGAATTTCTTATCAAAGAGATTTGTTTTTTAGTTCTCCTGAAATTGGAGGCAAACCTTTTGCCATTGGTTCCTCTTTTTTCACTTTCCTGGGAACTAAAACATGACCAGTGATGTAGCTGAGGCTGGATTTTTCAACCCATTTTTGAGTTTCTGTATAGGTGTTAAAAGCTCAAGACACTAATTTTGCTCCTTGAGAGTGCCCCCAAAGGGAAAAAATTGGATTGAAGGTATCTTGAAATATAACTGCATCAAGCATTTTTCTTCACCACTCCAAAATGTTTGGCCTCACTTGGTCTAGGGAGCTTGGTGGTGTGTGTCCATCTGGAATGCCAAGAGTTTGATGCCGCTCACTGTCTTTGGGATATCTATCACTGCCTTAATGACAAACTTTGGAGCTAAATGATCCAGAAATGTTGACTGAAGATTAACGTGTCTTCTAAGAGAGATGTCCTACAGCAACAATCTGCTAATGGATGAGTCAGGTCAATAGGACTGTGGACACTGTCAGGGAAGTGCACTCAAATAGATAAATTCAAATCCCTGTAAACAAACTGGTTATGATCTGTCTTCCCAAATATCTACCAGTTTATCCAGAATAATAAAGGGATCATTTCCCTCCCAAAGTGAATTAAAAGCAAAATGCCAAAGTTGCCAAAGTCTTCAAAAGCTATCCAGTATTGAGCTGATAAAATTATAACTTGGTCGTTATGGCTTTCATTGGGGTTAAGTTGCCAGTGGAGTAAAAAGTTAAGAAGTCCCTCTATGGATTTAACTAAAACAATTTTATAAATCTATAAATATGTATCATTGTTGCAATTTTTAAAATGTATGAACTGACAGCATATTTACAAATCAATTTATTTAATATAAATATTTGAGGTATCTACCATGAACTGCAAGATGAAATAGTTTATGATTAATAGAATAATAACTTCCTGCTTTAGTAGGGTAGATGTGTTAGTATTTAAATGAGTTCAACAATACCACGTTTCTTTAAATACTTTATTTATGATTTTGTTGTACGTTCTCTGATTGTTAGTCACCCACATTTGTTGAGTCAAGTGGCATACAAATATAATAAAATACTACTTATTTGTAAATGGTTATTTCTTGGAAAAAAGTTGAATAGTTTGGAGAAAATATGTCTACAATCAGTAGCATCCCTTACAAGCTACAGTGATGTCAATATATGGTGGCACATGCGTCATGTCATTGTGCAAGGAACTTGGAAGTAAATGTCAGTAAGTAAATTAAATAATTTTCATCATAAAATAATGCAGTTGTTCTGCTTTGCTCCTTCCCCTCCACCCCAATCTCTCTAGGCACATGTATGGTTAAAGTCCTGCTAATGTCATTCTGGTCCGCTAAATATTTGTAAATTGCCTAGTCACTTAGGTGAGCTGGGTGGTGTAGAATTTTGATAAATAGAACATGTAACCAATAATACTATATTGTGTTTTTGAAAACAATAATCCTATCTACTTGTAATTATAATTTATCACATTTTATTATATCAGAAATAAATTATTTTATCAAGACAAATTAATTCTAGACTATTTTGTTTAGTAATGAAAGACTTTATTAATCATTAAACATATTTGGTTGCTTTTGAGTAACTTTATCCCTGAAACCAACACATGGTTTGCTTTTTATTCCCTTATGTAGTTATAGTCAGTAAACTACAATGAGCATATGAGAAGTTTTAGTGTGTCCCAATTATCATTAAATGCTTACAGTTTGCTGGAAGGATGAGTTTCTTAACCACTTAAATCTTAAACTGCTGTTAATAGATTGTTGCAGTTTGATCTGTTTGGTTTAACATATATGCAAAACATTCACAATTCTACCTTTTCCTTTACATGTCAAGCCTTAACTTTCATAATATGGTAATATATTTCAAAGATGCAATGCATAATTATAAAGTATAAATATATATATGTGTGTGTGTGTGTGTGTGTGTTTGTGGATCAACCACTGATTATCTCAAAGATGCTTTTGCAAAAGGCAACTAAACTTTGTTTTTCCTTGAAGATGTTTTGCTTCTCATCCAAGCTTTTGAAAAAGTATCTTTGGGACAACCATGACTTGGATGACTGAGAATCTGCATAGATAACAATTGACTATGTTATATTCATGATAATTGGCTCAATTCAAACCTCAGTGTCATGATTATAACTTAGTACAGTAGTTATGAATTAGGTTTGCTGTATTCAGTTCTATGTCAGGAAAAGGGCTCCATTAATTGCAAATTGCACCAGAAATAAATTAAAGCTGCCTTCAAAAAAATTTCACTCGCCCCATTCCTACCAACATTGTTCCCAAATATTGTTGCTTCATCTACAAGCTTTTTTGTCTGTTACCAATTATATGGATAAAAAACTACATGCTGGATTTTGACTTTATTGTAGATCCATAGAAATTAATCAATATTTGGGTGACTCATGTTCCTTCTCCTATCTTTATGGTGTTTTCCTTAAACCTGCTCTGAAACCCATTTATAGAAAGGAGCAGAGAGAATCAATTTGGAGGGCAGAACAAGGAAGAAGTATCCATTCTGTCAGATTCCATGATATCGTTCCCCTAAGAGGTAATCTGTAGCAAACAATGATAAAATGACTTAAAAAAAGAGAGTATAGTACCTTAAAAACTATTGCTGCAGTCATAGGGAGCCTTTTTATGCAACTGTGGTGTTTTGAAAACAGGATTCTAATAAGTGAGACCAAAAGAAAAGATTTTACAGATAGAATATTTGTAGCTCAGGGTTGAATTGTAGGGTCCTTGGTGCTCTCTGAGCTTGGTGGTACCACCAAGTTCAGGAAACACAAAGACTCCACAGCACAAATTTTTGCTACTCTCTTGCATTTGTATAATAAAACTTGGCTGTCTTCATTGTAGCTCCACAAGGCTGGGACTGATTGCTATTTGAATAGGAAACAATCAAGAAGTCCTGGGTTTGTAGGCTCTGCTGGAAAGTCAAAAACCACTGGCAGAAGAGAAGGGTCAGTTACCTTCTAATGAGGTAAAAAAAACCCCAATCCTACATGAATGTTATCAATAAAGTCCTCAGATTTCAAATTCAGCTGGGGACTTTTTTTTTACTTCAGCAACTATATTCAGCAAACATCACCCAAAAAATAAAAGTAGCCCATATTGGCAAGCGTTCATAAGTAAGATCTGATTACTAACAGTGTCTGCTGTGCAAGGACTTTGGTAGTTTGTGCCGATATCCCAAACAACACTTTACGAAAAGACTTTGTATACCTGAGTAGGACTGATTTCCCTTCATATAGAAATTATTTTGCTTGTAAATTCTGGCTGGTTTCAGACAAGCTGCCAGGAAATGTGTCTTGTGCAAACTTCAGATGGTATCATGAGTTTATGATTCAGTGTATTGCATGAATCCATGCAGATGGATTGAGCAAACCGTAAGTAGTGTGCTGCATGAAATGAATCATTATATTGATCCATATTTCCCCAGGTGATCAGTTAAGTAGCTGTTCTGTGTTGATAAAGTAGCCAGTATTCATAACAATTAATGGATTAAGGGATTTACTTTGTAGTTTTGTCAAACAGAACAATCAGAAATAAGAACCTTGAATTGGCATGAGCCACTTAACTACTCACTGTAAGGTTTAAATGCCATAGGTTCACATTATACATCTTGCATATTACATAGTATTTTACCAGGCAATTTAAATGTAGGTTTTACTACTGTTGTATTTTATTTAACTATATAAATATTTAAAAGTGCTATTGATTGTTAAGCAGGCATTCTCGGTTATGTGTACAACAATAAACTTTGGAAATAGGTAATATAAAATTATGGTATATTGGAAAAGATATGATAAAGGCATAATCACTTTTCATCTATATTCTACGTAGTTTGTACTATACAGCATTTTTTATTTAATATAAAAAGGAAATTACTAGTCAAAAGTCCTTCATTTTGGCTAAAAGTGGCTCTCCATCAATGAAATAAAACAGTATTCTCTTCCAGTAAATTTTAAATCACACTGAGATTCCAGGGGCACGATGGCTCAGCAGTTAAAGATGCTGAGCTTGTCAGCTTTACCTTTACAATGAGATTATTAAAGTTACATTTAAGAGATTTTTGAGAGGAAGGGCTTTCAGTGACTTTTCTCAGATGACACATAAACGGCAAACTAAAATTAGATAAAGCAAGTATTTTAGCACAGAAAGATGAAGTTCAATCTTTCATAGCAGCAAGTTATTAAGTGAGCTCCAGGAAATAATATCAGGAAATATTAAACTTTGAAATTTAAGGAATAATGCTTTCATAACAAAAACATAAAATAAAAAACCCCTTCATTATGCAGTCTTCAAAATTACTATCTGGAAGATAGAGCAGATGAGCATGTAGGTTTCTTCAATTATTTCAAATTTCCAAAATGTTTATATCTTGAAGATTTACTGAGAGTACTGGTCAATGAGTACAACCTCCTAGAAACTTTTTTTTGACAGTTGCTGGTTTTGGTAAAATCTGCTTTGTTTATTCGGTCCTTAAAGGTACAGTAAAATCATCAAACATGTAGTAATGTCTGAAAAAATGAAGAACATCATATTAAAACATATATTAAAGAACCTGCAACACAGGCAACTATACATTTTATTGGTTAAACAAGATTCTACAAAGCATGGAAGTTCCAGAGGCTGAAACACAAGCTGATCAGCTTGCTTTCATATACCACCTCTTATGTCCAGCTTCTCCCTCTACAAGCAGATGGAAAGGGCTTTCAGGGAAGTGGCATAAGACAAATCTGCACAAGCACTGCTCTTGTCAAATGATACCTAAACCTGTTGCCCAGCTGGCACATCACTCCCCC
>JANHFL010005721.1:27168-39459 GCA_032468155.1 Oxyrhabdium leporinum | reverse complement strand
GCAACAACTGGAAAGCTGTAAACTTAGCTTGTTTACTGGTTACCTTATAACAAAAGTAAGCTCATCCCCTGAATGTTAGTTTTTGCATTAGCTAAAAGAGATATCGGGATGCAGATATCTGCAGGTGTGGAGAATCCCAAAGTTTGCTGAAGGCCTAAGATGTATAATGAATACTTGGGAGAAGAGAGTCCCAAAAAGCACTGTGAGCACTCGCTGAATGTCTGCTGAGAGAGAACACCCAAAAAATGCTTTTCAAGAAGGCCTTCCTCAACTTGCTGTCCTCCAGATGTGCTGGATGTGCAGTTCCCCAAGATTTCCTAGGCAACTCTGTATTGAAGACTTTCCTGGTCTAAGTGCCCACTCAATAAACGGTGGTCAGACTAGAGAAGCTGAATATATATACTAGGCTAATTTCAGATATGCCTATTTGACTGTGTTCTTCTCTCTATTCCACACTGGTTAAAGGCCTGTCTCTCGCTCTGCTTTTGTGGCCTTCCAAAATCTCTTGTGTTTAGAAGAGCAGTGGCAATCTTTGGGATGCCAAACCATCCAACAGATCAGCCTCCTCCCACCCAGCATGCTACAGGTATGTCTAATTACAATTCCTATAATTCATAACCAGTTCCTCATTTTCTTACACTGTTTTTTTTTTCAGAGCTGTGAACAGACATTTCAATTCTTCCTCATGTATCTGCAATGGTTCCCCATTTTCCATCCCTTCCCTGAAGACTCTGCCGCTTTTCCTTGTGATTTTTGCAGTCTTTTCCCAACGTGGTGTCTGCCAAATCCATTGGGCTACAGCTCCTTTTAATTTTGTTCTTAGCCTATCCTCCCCCCTCCCCCCCCAAATTTTACAGCAATCTACAATGCCTATTGGGAAGGAATTCTGTGCACCAAGGAGCTACTGATATTTGGCTGCTTTAGGTCCCAACAGTTTCCAGATGAAATAAGGGTAGCCTCTGAAAGACACAGAAGGATTGATATGGACTTAGGGCTTGCCAGAGCTCTTCTACAGCCTCCCACTGAAAGAATTTTTTCCCCCTGCCACCTACCCTTATGAGGGGAAGAGAGTGCTTACAATGACCTCCTTTATTTAGAAAGCAGTCAGAGAAAGGTCTGATGAGTCATCCCTGTGGCAGTCAACACATAGCAAAGGCTTTTCCTTTCCCTCCCTGGAAAAAGAGGTCTTCGAATCCCGGCATTCTTTGCTGGAGCTTAGGGGCATGCAGAATGCTGGGATTGTCTTCAGCCAGTCAATCCCAACCTCATGCCCTGCAAATTGGTTGAGAATACAGCTCCACAGCTGTCACAGGAATACACCATGCTGGTTAGGAAATTCGGTGAGTTGCTGCCTCAGGCTGACTGAAAGACCACTGGCTAGAGAAAACTGTTTTAATAGAACTAGAAGTTTCAGAATCAAGTTCCAGCACTACTTTGAAATAACGCATTCCCCTTACCTTGAAAAAGCCCTTGCAGCCCTCACAGGTCCGGACACCATAATGTTGGCATGAAGCGTTGTCCCCACACACAGCACAGCGCCCTTCATTGGATCCAGGGCTGCGTGTCTTTGTTGGAGAGAGGGAATTGTCCATCAGGCCAGAGCCATCTAGGCCTGGTGAGGCCTGGCTGAGTGGCAAAGGAGAAAAATGGACTGAAGAGGAGGTTTGCGGGAGTGAAAAGACTTCTCCATCCACCAAGTGCTGGTGGACCGTTGGTTGCATCTTCAGCGGACTCTGGGGTGGGACTCCAGGGCTGTGAGCCGAAAGGCCAAAGGAAAAATAAGATGGTTGAGCAGAACTACTTTTGGGAGGCTCTGCTGCTGCTGCCGCCACCCAAGGCCTCATGCCCTCATAGGTATGAGTGGGGGAATAACTTCCAAAGGAGTTCTCCCAAGTTGGACCTTGGGAAGTCTGGAAACTTGGCGTGGAAGGAGAAGGGACTGAGCATGGACTGCCATAATAGTCTGAGCCACTCGAGGACATGGTCTCATCCAACTGGCTGCTGAAGGGACCAGGATAACAACCATATACTTGGAAATCTTCCAGCTTGAAGGATGTGGTATTGGGGTTCGCGGCTGGAATCTGATAGAGGAAAGCGTCAAATTCGCCTGTATAATTGTCCATGAAGGTGCTGAAGCTGGGCAGAGTAGTAGCGGCAGCAGAAATCTCGGTATTAACCAGGTCCATGGTGGGTTTGCCAAACTCAGGGGTCAAGAGGTCTGCTGGGTAGCGCTCGCAGGATCCTCCATTCTGAAGCGAGGTCCCATATTGTGTTTGGATACAGGGCATCTCTAAGGGAAGACAAGGGTAGGGAGAAGGAGAAAAATCTACTGTTAGATATTGGAGAGATATAAAAGGCCCATCTGTGCTCTAATTTAGAAACTCCCATCAATTGATTTGGCAGAAAAATGATCTTAAAGGTGCCATAAAAAGGGAGGATCTTGTAAGCTTTCCCAGATCTACTGACTACCAGATGTGCTAAAATGATATTCTAGGAGCTCTTGTCCCAGAAACGTGGTTGGCCAGAGAAGGCTGGTCTCTCTTAGGTACCTTTACAAATATGTTGGGCTTTTATTAACATCA
Source organism: Oxyrhabdium leporinum (assembly GCA_032468155.1). Taxonomy (NCBI): domain Eukaryota; kingdom Metazoa; phylum Chordata; class Lepidosauria; order Squamata; family Cyclocoridae; genus Oxyrhabdium; species Oxyrhabdium leporinum. The sequence goes on along the minus strand of JANHFL010005721.1, from coordinate 36,877 downwards.
GGACAAATTGTTACTTTAGATTTAATACAAACCAAGTTCTTGGCCTTGAACCTCCCTCTTGATCGTAGTTCTAAATGTTTATTTACCAAAGCAGGGAAACACAAATGCTGAAGGAAAGAGTTTGGAGCCCTTGTTAAAAGGAAGACTAATATTTCTGATGCACTATTTCTTCATGGAGCTGTTAGTGGGAGATACAAGATGTTCTCCTTCCTTTCTATCCCTGATATTCCTCTCTGCTGAAAAGAGAACAGCTATTAAATAGTCATGATGTTGAAAGTTGGAGTAAATTATATTTCTTGACTCTTGCGAGTGAGCGATGGTAATTTTCTTCTCCTAACATAGTTAACGGGTTTGCTTCTAAAATTTATTTCTACAACTTTTGCTTTATTGTTCTTCCTTGATGAAATTGGGGTATTGTTCAATTTTTTAAATTTTCTGGAAATGCAAAGCAACAGTCATATATGTAAGATACTACTTCCTAGCCGATACAAGGTATGCCATGAAGAGCCTCACTACGTACCCTGCAGAAAACATTCCTATGTTTTTGTCTGAAATTAAAAATATTTCTGCCAACACAAGAGACAAGTGCAAAGGTAAACCTTTGTTCGTCCAGAAAAGGCATTCTTCGAAAACAATAATGAGGCATTATGATGCAAACCCAGCTGTAGATTCGCAGATTCCCTCAATATACCTATCACAGCTCCTTGATTGTCATTTCAGAGAATAATGAGGGCCAAACATTGCACACGATCAAGCGTTTTGATGAGGGAAAAAAGGAAAATGAACAAGGCAAGCAATGAACACAAAAGGGCCAGGAGCCCCTGAATTTTATACTGGGTTCTCTCTCAATGTGGGAGATAAGGATTAAAGCATTAAGCCAATAAAGGTAGTCCTTGACTTACAACAGGTCATTTAGTGACTGTTCAAAGTTACAACGGCACTGAAAAAAGGGACTTATGACTATTTTTCACACTTATGACCGTTGCAGCATCCCCATGGACATGTGTTCAAAATTCAGATGCAGATTTCATGACCGTTGCAGTGTCCTACGATCACGTGATCACCTTTTGCAACCTTTTGACAAGCAAAATCAATGGGGAAGCCAGATTCCCCTAACAACCCTGTTACTAAGTTATCAACTGCAGTGATTCACTTAACAACTGTGGCAAGAAAGGCCGTAAAATGGGGCAAAACTCACTTAACGAATGTCTCAACAACAGAAATTTTGGGCTCAATTGTGGTCGTGAGTCAAGGACCACTGTAGTATCCTGAAAGAAATAGGCAAACTTTCTGTCAATGTGTTCCAGGTGAGAAAAACAAACCCCCAGCATTTCAAGAATTTCCTTATGAAAGTTAAAGGACTGAGGTAACCATCTGTTTACCTAAACAACTTCAAACTTTAAATGGCAAGGCTGCCAAGTTATTAACACCTGATCAAAGTCCTTAATTGTTCTTGTTTTCCTGCAGTGCCTGGGATTCTCATAGCGTGTTAAAGATTGATTTTGAAATGTCTACTACCACTATTTATTCCATCTTAATTTTACAAACTTGGAACCATCAATCTTTTAAAGTTCTCGAAACAACTTGGCATATAAAAACAAGGTAGAATTTAGTTTGGTCTCAGTTGCAGATCAGGCCTTTCCCTAATATTATGAGGCAACGTGGTTTTGAACACTTGAACTTCAGGGTGATGAACCAAGGAGCAAAGAAAATGTATCCAGCCCCCAAATTAAGTTTATCTCTTATCTTCCCTATCTCAATCTCAATAGCCTGTACCAAATGCCCAATTCTAGAAACTAATTCTGTTCTCACCTGCATCACAATCAGTGCAGTTATCAACAAAAAAAGGGGAAATGCTACGGTATATGTTGCTGCTTGCCAGCACTACAGAGAAAAACTACAGCATACAAAAAAGAGGTTTTGATCATGTTGTTATCCTACTTGATCCCACTTCTATCTTATTGTAGTCCTTTCTTTGAAGGCGATCCATCTAAATGTCAGCAGTCTCTGACAAGAAACATGAAAACTGAAACTGCTGGGAAGACAGAATCTCAGGGCTTTGTAGTGTCTTTGAGAATGGCACTTTCCAAAAGAGGAATTATAACTGGAAGCATTGGCGGAGATGGAAGTCAAGCCTGTAACAGCAACTCTTGTGGCAAAATGAAAACCGGTCAGGTTCTGCTACCAAAAGCTGCTGCTTTAACAGAGGAAAGAATTATGGGAGGTCAAGACATAGAGAATTCCAAGAGATTTTTAACACTGTACCCTTTGAAATAAGGCTATCACCCGTTTTCCGGAGGGACAGGAGCTCCTTTTTAGTAGCTCGGCATGCAAATCTTCAGTTGGAAATAATCCTCACTCTGCTAATTAAAATTGATAAAAAAATGACAGACAACCTGGAATTTGAATGGGTAAGAACTGCATCACCCACGAAGTGGCTATCTGTAGTTTTTGACTGATGACCACAATTGGGACTGGAATTTTGGCCTCTAAGCCATGCAGTCATGAAGCAAATCATCATGGGACCTGACTTGACCATTTTTGCTGTAGTCATTAAGCAAATCTGGCTTCCCCAATTGACTTTGCTTGATGGAAGTCTGCATGAAAGATTGTAAATGATAATTACAATGCTACAGCCATCATAAATGCAAGCCAATTTCCAAGCACCTGCATTATGATCACAAGGCCTCAGGGGTGGTATAGGAACACTGAGGCTAGGAACATATGTCACTTTTTCCAAGCCCATTGTAACTTTGAGCCCTTGTTAAACAAACCGTCATAAGTCAAGGACTATGTGTTGAACTTCAATTGAAAAGCCAAAAACAAACTGAAGCTTGCAGCTTCTTCTCAATTTGTTAAGAGGATCAGTCAGTGTTCGCAAAAGCGTGCGCCAAACAGAGATTTTGGAAAAAATTATTGTTGACTTTTTAAAAATGAATGTGATTCCTATTAAGGTTAATTTATCCCCAAATTTTAGCAAGAGTTCAACATGTTATGGGAATCAATATCCTACCCTAAGCTCCAAAAGAGAAAGAGGCAGAAGGACTACGATTCCCAACAGCTAGGTGATCTGAGTCCCTTGCTGAGTTTTCATCTGAGACAAGGTTTGCATTTACAGCCTATACTGGCCAATTTTGCTCAACTTCTCTCCTTAAAAGAAAAGACCTTGTCCACGTGCCTTTGAAACTTCATAACCCCTCTCTGCACACCCACTAACGCTACCTGATCTTGTTATTCTGCATTCCTAAAATAGAACTTGGATATCCAATTGTTAAGGCTAGTTATGATTTGTTCCAATGTAGCAACAGGTGATACCCAGGGCTCCTCGCAACACAGGATTTATTAGTGTACTCTCCCCAGAGGAAGTTCTGACGTCTGCCAATGTGCGAGAGAGCAGCATCTCCCTAGGTAATGCAGGATTAGGGAGCTCCATTACAGGGCCTGGAATCCGGATCTTAGGTATTGCTGCTAGCATCACTGAGCACAAGGGCTGGTTGGACAGCAGATATTTAGCAAATAGGAAGGATCAACAGTGGGCCTTTTAGCACAAAGCTTGGTGCAATACTTCTCACGTTATTAGTCCTTAGTGTGCAAGCTTTTTAAAAGTCTTAAAAGAAAAAAGGAACCGTCTTTTATTCCAGTCTGGACATTTACTTCTTTGTGATACTGTTCTAATTTGAACCCTTCCCTCCCCCATTGCCTTTTTAAAGCCTCCATGCTAAATCTAACTATACAACAATGACACAGTGATATTAGTCTACCAGCTCCTGTGGAGAGGGGAAAAAAGGACAGCACTTGTAAATCAGAATGAAAAGAAAATGGCTTGACTTGATAATACTTACTTTACCCCTGGGCTTGAAGGCATAAATATCGAAATAAAAGTAAGAGTAGAGACAAAAGGGCTGAAACGCAGCCTTGGCCCACCCATGGATTGAGAAATCAATAGTGGAAATACATTATTCTCTGAAAGTACACAATGAAATTGAGCTAATTGAGGTGGAATCTGAGAAAATTCACGGCTATTCCATCATTTTTTTTGCCAACAGTCTCCATATGGAAGGTCTCATTTCCCCACACTTTGCTGTTGTCCTAAAAATGCGCATCCCCACCTATTAAATCCGAATGCCATCCAACTCTCCACAGCACTCTGCGGCTCACAACAATCAAATGAAGCAATTAAACTAAGAATTCTTGCTCAAAGTTATGGCATTGTAAAGAAAACGAAATTCTTTGACAATGGAGTAGAGAGGGCTAGCTTTTAATCATCCACCTAAGACCTGCTGGATATGCAAATATTTTAAGAAAGAAAGGATTCTCCTAGTCTGAACCCTGATGAACACTGCCTGATTTCTGTACTGACTTGACATTCGAAGCAAAAAGAAGGGCAGGCAACACACTTCTGGTGAACAGTCCTATAATAGGCTGAATCCACCCAATAATTACCTGGGTAGATAATAGCTAGACTACTAGATATTTCTACTCTCTTCTTGAAAACAGGTGAATGACCTATTCTCTTCCGGGACTGGTAGCTTTTCCCACTGTGGCCATAAAGTATTTTTAAATGGGATTCACTAGGAAAGGCATTTCAAGATGCTTCAGTTTTTCTCTTTCTCAGTGCCTGCCTAGCTGCCTAAAAACACTTCTACTTGTGCATCTACGGCTGGTACTCCAACCCTTTTCCACAAAGAGTCTCACCAGGGAATCATGAGAGGAGAAATGGAATTAACCTCCTTTGTAGCAAAGAACATTGTTGTAAGCACAAGTGTCTTCTTCCTGCAGGCACTGCTGCCATCGCTTTCTCCTCTGTGTATTTCTCTCACAGTCCTCTACTATCTTCCAGTGGAAACGGCACGGCGTTGCTATAACGACACACTCACCTCTTTACCCTGCGAGCCGCCCCTTTGGGATCCTTGTTGTTTTAGCGCACAAATGGCTCCTGTAATCACTGTAAAACAGATGCAGCAACAGATGTGCTACTATCCCCTGTCTGATAGGCAGAGCAGCATTGTTTGCAGAACTTTGCCGCCCTGCACATCTCCCCCCCCCCAACACCATCATTTGACAGCTTCCGTTTACCTTCAAAGGCTGAGACAAAAACAAAGGCACTAAAGGTAGTAAGACTGAAGGCTAGCTGGATCCCCACTGCCATCAGCAGGATGGAAGCTTTGGGACCAGTGACCAAGCACTGCTTGCCTTTGGATAGCCCCAGAGAGTTGCCCTGGAATAGAAAGGATGAAATCTCAACCTAATATATCAATTCCTCCCAACACTTAAGAGCCAACAGCTAAGTTCTCTAGAACAATGGCAGCTATAAACCAATCAGGGGAGAGATGACTGCTTTTAGAATGGGAAATCTGTGTCTTCAAGAGGTGGCTGAACTACAATTCCCATCAGCCCAAGACAGCCTGGCCAATAGCAAGGGACCCTGAGAGATAGCTGAACAGGAAGGTAAGCAAGTCAGCCACTGCTGCTTTAGGGGAACAGCACAAGAAGCCCATCATTATAGTGTTCCACACAGCCCTACAATTTCCTCCCAATTTGTTGGACTGCATTTAGGCTTTAGAAGCTGCTCAAGAGCACCCTCTGCTGTAGAGCTGCAGAACAGCAGGGCCGGATCAACTTCCCAGCAACTGGATTATTGCTGGGTTCCGTGCTAATGTAAAACCGCAGAAAAGATTCCGAACTCTGTAAGCAAAAACTGGCACCATTCAGCATAAATGACCACGCTGTTTCCAAGAAGAAATGCTCGACAGCTTAAGGAAACTTGCAACAGGAACAGACTGTTATTGTCAGTTTGACAATGGGTGGAATTATCTAAAAGAAGCTTTTCTTGTTGAAAGCTATTTCTTCCAGGCTCAAATGTTCCAGGACTGAATCCACTGCTTGTGCTGAGCTGCATTTGAACAAGGGCAAATGGATTCTGGTATTAGATGTCCAACTCTTCCCTGGTCTACGCAGACCCTTTTCCTGATTTTCATGTTTCCTATGCTTTTTAACAGTTGCTCCTCAAGATATTAAATTAATGCAGCACTCCGTACGGTATAAATGGCAGCAGTGAGAAAAATTGCACCTGTCAAGATGTCTGATCTGCAGAAAGGATAATCAATGCTACTCAAAGCTTATCAATGGAAGAGGTAAGCACAGGCTTTATTCCAAGAGACCAACCCCAATGCTGTTTTTGTGTAAACATAAGCTTTTTAAAAGCTGAAATAACCCAGCTGGCATTTTCCCACTTTCTGTGATCAAACAATGGAAAATAAAATAATTCACATTTCCCCACTTTCTGCCTTGACACTAGCAATTTTCCTTGGTAGAAGGTATCTTACCGATGACATAATGAAGGCAATTGGTTCTCTTCTTACCTACATTTCTGTCCTAAGCAGATTTGCCCGAGAGGAACTCCCTTAGAACAGAGCTGCCCTTATTGCTGGATAAATATGCACAGGATTGTAGTATGTAAAACAAATCAAGTTTTTGGGAATGCTGTGATTACCCCACATTGCTCTGTGTAATTGCTGAGATTATATCTATATCATTTTATACTTCGAAGCTTCCTGGTCTCAGTCTAGGTTTTCAAACCCCTTACAATCTAACCTAATGATTCTGGGGTGACCAAGATCGCTAAAGGAGGTGCTCACAATGGACAAAGACAAGACTGTGGCAAGTGGACTTCTTCAGCCTTTGAAGTCCAGTGCACAGACTTAGAAACAGGGGGAGCCCGCCACAGCAAAGGCTGCCAGGTGCTCAAACTTGATGCAGCACCTGTCGCTCTGAACATGCCAGGAACTGCAAGCCCTCCACCCCCCCTTGCAAAAGCCACATGAAAGCAACAGGGTAGGAGCTTTACAGATTTATGTCCTTCAGCACCTGTGATGGTACCAAGCTGCTTAGCAGATCGACTCACAAACATGCATATGCACACTCACCCCCCCCCCCCCCAAAATAGCATCTCTTTGGAAAGGGAAAGAGGAAAAAGAGAGAATATTAGAAAACATTTTTTTTCAAAGATGCCCACTTTTTGAAAATATGGAGAATTTCTGCATCTAGGAAAGAAGAATGTAAACGTACATCTGTGCTCACAGACACACAATGCACATTACCCTCAGATTAACAAAAATATGCAAGTATAAGAGGACTAGCTGCAAGCAGAGTTAGAATACAAACCTGGCACAAACAGCTTTTCCCCTAGTGATCTTCCAAACAGAGAAAAGACATTTAAAGTTCTTTTCTCAATTTGGTTTGGGCAGAATTCAGCCTGATGAAGTAGTAAAATATCTTCAGATATCTAAGAAGTTAAAAGTCTGACCTGTTTTTCTCCAAAGCATGGTACAATCACAGGCCTTATAATGAGGCCTCGCACCTGGACGCAAGCACTAGATGTACAATATTACTTTCCTTATCAAGCATCGGATTGCTTCACTTCTTAACATCGTAATTTTTCCTCTAAGAGACTTCACTTTTGCCCAAGTGAGGTGTCCATCCTACACATCACAATCAAAGTCACAGGACATAAAAATGGCAAAATGCATCCAATCACTGGTACACATCTGCGAGGGCTCCCACAAGCTCAGGTTACAGCAATTTTGTCCTTTAAAATGCAAATGTAAACTTTTGAAACCTGCTTTTGGAAACAAGTGCACCATTATAGTTGCCATCAGCCAAGCCCCCAGCCAGATCCTCTTGCAATTCAAGCTTCAAAGTACAACTACCTCTTTTTAAAGAGAAAAAGCCTGCCCTTGTAGGATTAATGCAGTGGTTCATGGTTTTGCATTCTGTACCTTAACCGATGCTTTCAAGTTGTCCCACACTACATAGGAAGAGCCAGGCAGATGGCAGATGGCAGTTCTAGTAACTTTCTAAATCATATCAAAAGACGTCTATTTGAACAATCACGTTGCAGTTCATATAGTTAAAGTATGAACAAGCAGCAGAAGCCACCGCCGTTCTTTAAAATTCATTCTTCACGGATAAACTCCGCTCTTGCAAATGGACTTGCACATCCAAACTTCTTCACTTAGCAAGCATTTGCTGCTGTTAGAGCGGCCCTCCTCACTATTTACACTTCCTTCTCATTGTGCAGCACACCAGATAATTAAAATCCACTCACCTAAATTTGCCTCCTCGCCCGCAATTCTCGTGCCTCCCTATAACTTTTCAACACGCAAGCTCCCTTCCGATCCCCGAAACTTCTTTCCTCCCCGCCTTTTCCCTACTCGCAACCCGCTCCCGACCCGATTTTTTTTTTATTTAAAAAAAAAGCATCCCTCGTCCTGCAAACCAGTCAACGCCAACCCTAATACTAATAATCGTAAAATCCTTCTGGAAAGTCACGAAGCGCGTCTGCGCTTTACGACAAAGCAGACGGGGGGAAAGGGGGGATTAGCAAGGAATCCACACATACCCAGCGGGAGCTGAAAAATCTAGCTGCGTTTTCTTCCACGGTTACATACGAGGCTGTCGGAGAACGTTTCAGAAAACCCAAAGCACATCTGGGAAGCGCCGATTCTCGCTGCCGTCCTCCGCCGCGCAGATGAAAGCCCAAGATAGAGCCTGCGCGGGAGAGCAAGCTGCCTACAGTCTAGACGCCGACTAAGCCACTGGGGCTCACCAGCCCGTGGCCGGGAGATTCTCTTAAGCTCTCTGTGACGCAGGGGCGAAGGGGTGGGCAGAAAAGGAGGGGGGGGATCCTCTGACGCACGGGCCCGGCTGCAGCCTTCGCCATACAAGGAAAAAAGGGGCGGAATGTTCCGGCGCCCTCGGAGCGAGGGGCGGGATCGGAATGTCTGCGCGGGTGACGCACACGGGGTTCCATTGACGCACGCCTTGGAATTGTTTGATCTAAAAATAGAAAGAGCTACCCCCCTCCCCAGCTAAAAATAGAGCCTTTTCCCTAAGCAAGGATTGAAAAGAGAAGGGGGGGGGTTGTTTAAAAGAGAGAAGGAAGAGGAGGAGAAGGGAAAGAAAAGAGTGTCATAGGAAGAACCAAAAAAAAAAAAGAGGAGGGGGGGCACCGCCGGAGCAGAAAGGGACGGAAATGTGAAGCGAATGGTCGCAAGCGAAGGAGGGCTCGGGGTGCGGAAGAGACGCGCGGCTCCAGAGCTCGACTTCTCAACTTTCGTGCAACGGCTTTATGGCCTCGACCCGTGTCCCTGCAACCTCCCCTCCCGCCACGCCTTGCTCCATTCGCTCGTTTCCATCGAGGGCTTGGGGGGGGGGGAGGTTTCCAATCCACGACCCTTGCGAATCTCAAGGGAGAGAGTTCGCGGCGTGGCTTGCTTCTGTACTTCTTGAGCCTTGCCTTCCCATTTCCCCGTCCACTCCCTTGAAAGTAAGTCTCTTCTCTTCACTCTTCTGCCGGTGATGAAGGAGACGGCGGCCAGGTTACTCTCAGGTACCCTTGCAAAGATGTGGAGATTTTGAGCAACTGGTGCTTCAGTGGTAGAATAGAATAGAGAATAGAATAGAATAGAATGAGTTGGAAGGGACCTTGGAGGTCTTCTAGTGCAACCCTCTGCTCAGGCAGGAGAACCTGTCTTATACCATTTTAGATAAGTGACCGTCTAGTCTCTTCTTGAAAACCTCCAGTGATGGAGCGCTCACGATTTCTGGAGGCAAGCTGTTCCACCGGTTAGTTGTCCTCACTGTTAGGAAGTTTCTCCTTAATTCCAGGTTGCTTCTCTCTTTGGTTAATTTCCAACCATTGTTTCTT
>JANHFL010005721.1:12637-27068 GCA_032468155.1 Oxyrhabdium leporinum | reverse complement strand
GATTTGAACCGCTAGATTGAATCAGCAGAAGTGGCCTGCAGTTCAACACTCTAACCACTGCGCCACCTAGGCTCAACCACCTTGCCCCATTTTATGACCTGTCTTGCTGCAGTTAAGTGAATCACAGCAGTTGTTAGATTAATAACATGGTTGTTAAGTGAAGCTGGCTTCCCCATTGACTCTGCTTGTCAGAAGGTTGCAAAAGGGAATGACCTGGCACCAGGACACTGCAACTATCATAAATATGAGCCAGTTGCCAAGCATCCAAATTTTGATCACATGGCCATGGATTGTAAGTGTGAAAGTGGTCATAAGTCACTTTTTTCAGTGCCGTTCTAAGTTTGAACAGTGACTAAATGATTGTTGTAAGTTGAGGGCAACCTTTAGCAATGGCACTTAGCACTTAGACTTATATACCACTTCCTAGTGTTTTGTAGCCCTTTCTAAGCAGTTTACAGAGTCAGCATCTTGCCCCCAAAAATCTGGGTCTTCATTTTACCGACCTTGGAAAGATGGGAGGCTGAGTCAACCTTGAGCCGGTCAGAATCGAACTGGTGGCAGTCGGCAAAGTTAACCACTGTGCCAACACAGCTCCTTTATAGAGATAATCTTCAGTTACTTAGAACTTTGGGCTTGAACATTTCAATATTTTTCTTTTTCCTATTTTGTTGTGTATTCAGAGCATTCCCACCAGCAGAGAGCATCATTGCATTTTTGGAAAGAAGGTGAAGTTGGAAGGGGGGGGAAATTACATTGCTGTGTTAATATTGAAATTCTGAGAACTTTACAATGATGGGGAAAAACTGACTCAGGTTTCTAAATGAAGCAGATTTACTTATTATCATAAAAATGCAGCTTCAGCATGATGATTTGATCCTGTTTTAGTATTTCAATTTTTCATATCTACAGTATTGCCTTTCTGTTAGCAGAATTCAATTTAGTCCACTTTAAATTTAGTCCACTTTAAATTTAGTTGTGACCTGTTTACAATCATTGGCTTAAGTTTGTCTTAGGTGGGATCACACATACGGTTCAACATTCATTTAATTCGTTGGATCCCTGCCTACTTAAGAAATATGCATACAGATAGATTAATTTTCAGATTGATCTTAGATATCTCCTCAACATTGAAGTGGTGGATTATTAGTTTTTTTGCTGCACTTTTGATTAATTGCATTATATTATTGTTTTTATTTTTAATATTTTTAGAAAGTTTCAATATTTTCAGTAACATTCTAATCTGCCAAAAGAATTTAAGATATTGGATGAATTAGAACCATTATCATCTAAAGGTATTCCTCGACTTACAACAGTTCGTTTACTGACCACACAAGAGTTATAACAGCGTGTAACTTATGACCGTTTTTCACAAGTATGACCCTTGCAGGATCCCCATGGTCACATGATCAAACTTTAGATGTCTGGCAACTGACACTGATATTTATGACAGCTGCAGTATCCCAGGATCATGCGATCCCTTTTTGTGACCTTCTGGCAAAGAGAGTCAATAGGGAAGCCAGATTTGCTTAACAACAGTGTTGCTAACTTATCAGCTGCAGTGATTCACTTAACAACTATGGCAAGAAAGATCATAAATTGGGGGCAAAATTCACTTAACAAACGTCTCCCTAAGCAACATACATTTTGGGCTCAATCGTGGCCGTACATCAAGGATCACCTGTACTTGTAAGCATCCAAAGACAATCACTATTGATAGTAGAATTCAAAATACATTTAGGTCTCAGTCAAAATGGTTCCTTTAAGGTTGGTTTGTTTGTTTTTTTAAATCAAAGTCGTATTTTCAAGCTGACCCCAATGGATTTGATGGACATAGATAGTTTGGGATTTGGCTCAAGGAAAAAGAAGCTCCAGATGTGGTGACACTGGACATTGGAATTACGTCATATATTCTGTCTCATCTTCTCCAGGTGTTTAGCTTGGCTGGGAAGATGCTAACATTTCATCTTCTTGCCTTTCAACAGCATGATTTTTCACTAGAGAGAAAGGTCCTTTACTGGATCGACTCGGCCTCACGGCAAGAGGTTCCCTGGTTTAACGTGACCGCTAATACGTATCCCACAGCCCCTCCTTGTTGGCTTCTCTTGGTGGACTCTAAAGAAAACGTGGCCAGTAGCCACAAGGCAACAGGTTGCAAAACCAAAGGAATGACACACGTCCAAAGCTGTACGAATCTGGGCACCACGTTTGAGAGACTCCGCTGCCCTGGCAGCAGAGAGAAGACGACGAAAAGGGAGTATTTCCACCAGTGTCCTGAGGAGCAGGAAGGTTCAGAAGGCAAGGAGTCTTCCTCAGCCACCTCTGAAGATCCCGACAGGGAAGAACCTTTTGCGCCAATGCCTGATGCTCTACCTCAGCTTTTCGATCTTCCCCAAAGCAGGCCAAAGACTTCCCCAGGGTATCTAACTGCTGCAACACAAAGAAGCTGCCCCAGGTCCCTTTCGGGCAAGCAGAGTCAATCCACGTATTTTTTAAACAACGTGAAGAACGAGTTGGAAGGCGCCAAGAAGAAGCTGTTGGCCGTCATGCATCCCTTAAACCGAACCACCACAGACTCTGCCTTGGTTTCTTTCTCTCTCCATCAGCACTCCAGAAGCAGCAGGAACTTCAGATTCGGAGCCGGTTCCCCTCCTCGCTTAGCGCAAACTTTAATCCCCACGCCACCAGCTACTTCCTGCTCTAAGCCAAGTCGGCTTCATTCAGCAGGGCTGATCCGTCCCATCCAACACCATAAACCTACCGTGGCAGTAAGTAACAATCTTTCTTTTCTTCCTGAGTCATGGTGCTATAGAATCACAGGATCTGGGAGCCAAACATCAGAACCTTGGAGGTCTTCTAGTCCAACCCCCTGCTCAAGTAGGAGACTCCATACCATTTCAGACAAGCCACTGTCCAGTCTCTTCTTAAAAACCTCCAATGATGGAGCACCCACAATTTCTGAAGGCAAGCTGTTCCACTGGTTGTCCTCGCTGCTCGGAAGTTTCTCCTTAATTCCAGGTTGCTTCTCTCTTTGGTTAATTTCCAACCATTGTTTCTTGTCCTGCCCTCTGGTGCTTTGGAGAATAATTCCCCCACCCCTTTTTTGTGGCAGCCCTTCAAATACTGGAATACTGCTATCACGTCACCCCTAATTCTTCTTTTCTTTAGACTAGCCAAACCCAAATCCTGCAGCCGTTTTAGTCTCCAGGCCTTTGATCGTCTTAGTTGCTCTTCTCTGAACTTTTTCCAAGGTCTCACCATCTTTTGCAGTATGGTGACCAAAATTGGTTGCAGTATTCCAGGTGTGATCTTACTAGGGTTTCATAAAGCAGTACCAATACTTCGTATGATCTTGATTTTATGTTTATGCAAGCCAGGGTTTTATTAGCTTTTTTTGGCTGCTGCTGCACACTGCTGGCTCATATTCAAGTGATCATCCACTGGGACTCCAAGATCCCTCTCACAGTTACTGTTTTTTTGAGCCAGGTCTCACCTAATCTGTAATTGTACCTTTGATTTTTCCTGCCTAAATGTAAAACTTTGCTTTTCTCCACACTGAAATTCATTTCGTTGGATAGGGCCCATAGTTCAAGTTTGTCAAGACCTTTTTGGATCCTGAGCTTGTCTTCTGGGGTGTTGGCAATTCCTGCCAGTTTAGTGTCATCTGCAAATTTGATGAGTTCCCCTTCTAGAAGAAAGCTAAGTTGAAAAGGGGAATGCGCTGAGCACTACCACTTCAAGTGACGCTGCAAACCCTTGAGAAGAGCTCCAGAGGGAAAGCTCTGAGAAGACCTATTTCAGAAATACAGTCCAGCCATGCCAACCACATTCTCTCCCTTGACTGAAATGGGGTAGCTTTAATGGGGTCTTTCCTGGCCATTGTCTCTGCCTCTTTCCCAGAATGGAATCTAAATATGGTATTGACCACTTTTCAATGATGGTTGGAGGAAGGGATACCTTCTAGTTGTTAAAATGTGTTTGCTGCTAAGGGGTCAGGAGATACTTTTAGTTCTGTGGCTAGAAAATACAGTATTTCTCTGTAAACTAGCAAGCAAAAGGTAGTTGTGGAAAGGAAACCAATTTGCGTTTTCTTCTGGATCCTCTCCTGAACTTTAAGAAAAAAGTCATGGGAAAAGAGAATAAATATTGTTAGGGATGTAGGAACATACTACAAATAAGACAGAGACAGTGTTTAACCAGCCCTTTTAAAAACCACCTTACAATACTAGAACTCTCCTGTGTTTTTCTTTTGTTCCCCCCCCCCCCTCCTGCTGCTGCACTGCTGCCAGAGATCTGTCAAAGAAGAAACAAAATAAAACAATTGCAAAATGTCTTTGGGTGATAGAACAAGGAGCTCTCTGTCTCGAAGCACCTTTTGTAGTAAGAAAAACAGACTGAAGTAGAAGTGAGAAAATACAGTCAGGAGGTTGTTAATGGAAGTATCCTGACATCTTGACACTGTGTAATAATGTCTGAAGCACCAGAAAAGTCTATGATGATTCTTTTGATTTTGCTGTCACTGAAAACCAGTAACTTGCAAGGAGAGGATATATAAACTTGCAAACTTGGTTTGCAATTTCAACGTTTTACTTAGGTTATTCCTTTTTATTCCGCAGCAATAATATAGATCTTTTTTAAAAAATGCTGGAAATAAAATAGCGCTAGTAGCATCTTCTCTTAAAGACACAGATAAAAATGCCTAAGAAACAAAAATAAAGATATGAGATCCATTAAAAAAAACCCTGCAATCTCAGAATCAGTTTTAGCCAGCCATGCATTGTGCGTTTTAAATGAAATTTAATAATATTGGGACATTTTCTGATTATTGCCTTCATAAGCTGATATTAAGCAGTCCCTAGACCTGAATTAAGGTATTTGATAGAGGAAGCTGGTTGAAACCAAGCTGATCTGCACCTGGACAGTCTGTGCAGTGGGGAAATTGTAGAGAATTCACCTGTCGCAGGCTACAAAATATAGTTTCACACAAATTTAAATCTACTGTTTTGGCCAAGATGCAGATTGAATATTTAAAAACTTATGTTTTACAATATAGAATAATTTTGGAGACGTGCATGTATATCTTTAGACCAATGTTTCTCCACCTCAACAACTTTAAGATGTATGGATTTCAACTCCCACAATTCCCCAGCCAGCATATTTTAGATAGAGTTCTAATATAATTACTGGTAAATACATTTAGGTGATTTAGCTTAATGGAATAATTCACATAAAACTTGTTTTTATAATGCAAATATATTTTGGGTGCTTCTCTCTTGCAGAAAGCTTTTTTCTGAAAATGGTATTTGCTACTGCAAATTTTTATCTTTTTTTCTTTTAAAGCTCCACAGATGGATACAGCTAGTTGCATCATATTAAATGTCACTGTAGAGTTAAAAATCAGTATTTTTAGATGGATTATTGGAAAACATGGTATATGTTAAAATGATGGCAGGATCGGCCAAGCTATATAACATATTTCTTTTATTACTTGCTCTCCCCTTCTCAGAGTAAAACCCGGTGGAATCCCTCAGTCAAGGAGAAGAAATTAGAGACAGGAGTGACTAGGGAATAAAAAATTGAAGCCAGTTTCTACATGTGCTTTTCTGCACCTGTTGCAGGCTTAATAGGATTCTCCCTAGGCCTCAGTCATAAATATATTTTAAGATCCATTTTGCTGTCCCTCTTGAATCTTCTCAAGAGATTTTCCTCTTTATGTATCTGAGTATTTTCCTCACCCTAGTTTCTTTTATCTTCCCTGAGCTATGGTAATTTTCCAAGTAGTTTAAGATTTCTCCCAGATTCAGGCTTTGAAACATTTTTTAAAACTTCCATCCACCATTGTGTCTTCTGTTCTCAAGACAGCAAACAGAAAAGACATTACCCATTAAATGTGTGAAAAATCAAAAGCTAACTGAAAATCTGAGGTATCATAAAGTGAACGCCACCGATACAGTATATCTTCAAAAGGCAAAGATCCTAAAAGGAGAAACTGGTTTGTAAATGGAGATCATTGCAACTTTCAGCCTGCCACAAGGAACCGGAGAGGAGTGTAGAACACTGCAAGAATGCTATCATTTTTTATTATAGCAGATTCCATTCCGCGACTGCGGCAGACCTCACCTCCCACCTCACCCCCCTGGCATATGCTCCCTCCCCACCCATCTTTTAATTCATGTTACTGTATTTTTTATTTTATTTTTATTATTTGACTATTTTACTGTGGTTATTACACTTTTTTATATTTTATGTTCTACTCTGGTAAGCTGCCAAAAGTCGCCTCATGGCAGAATGGCTGCCAAATAAATTTAATTGAATAAATAAATAAATAAATAAATAAATACATAGCACCAATACTGCAAGCTTATTAATATGGTAGACCCAATGTTGCATATCAAAGAAACCTGTTATATCCCCAATATTTGGAATCTCTCAAAATTGCGGTGTTCCTTTCCCCGCACAAACTATGACCAAAATAATTATCATGGAACACTGGAAGAATAAATCTATACTTGCCTTGCAGCAATGGACATGTTTTATTTAACTGTGTTTCGATTAGTTTTCTTTTTCAACAATAAGAGAAGGAGTCTTTTAAGGAATCTGGCCAATTTTGGAGAAAATTTGTTTTGTTTACAATTTACTTCACTGCTTTCTCCTCCATTACTCTTTCTATTGGTATAATTTCTATTATACCATTAACAAAAGTTTATTATTTTTTCTGTTACTAGAAAAGAAAAATTTCTTTTTCTAAAAAGCAATTCTGAGGAAATCCCATGCCCAAATAATGCAGGAAACAATATTTGCTTTTTTCTCTCTAGGGATGCTAACTGCTGGGAAATGACTATTTGGGGAAAAAATAGCTGCTGTTAAGCATCTGAAGAACAAATAAGCTTGTTGTACATTTTTTTTTTACAAACCAGCATGTTGGAGTGGTTTAAGGCAACAGGCTAGAAACTAAGAAATTGTGACTTCTAGTTCTGCTTTAGGCACAAAACCAACTTGGTGACCCTGGGGCAGGCAGTCTCTCAGCTCTAAAAGAAAACAACTGGCAAACTACTTATTATTTATTTATTTTTATTTATTTTTTATTTATATTCCTACTCTACATTTTTTCCAAATTACTCAAGGCGGCAAACATCCAGCACACATTCACTGCTCTTATTTTCCCCACAGCAACAAGAACCGTGTGAGGAATGAGTGACTGGCCCAAAGGCGGGACTAGAATTCACGGTCTCCCACTTCTAACCTGGTGCTTTAACCAGTAGACCAAACAGCCTCTCTCTTCATTTTCATTTCTGAAAATGTTGCTGAGAAAGCTGCAGGCAATTGCCTGGAGTCAAAACTGACTTGAGGGGACAATTTCCTTTTCTGAGGGACAGTTTGGAGTAGAGGTTAAAAGCATCAGGACAGAAACCAAGATACCATGAGTTCTGCCTTAGGCATGAAGTCACCTAGGGGACTTTGAGCCAGTCCCTCTCTTGGTCCCAGGTAGAGCAGGCAAGGATAACCACTTCCAAAAATGTTGCCAAGAAAATGGCAGTGAGTTGTCCAGGCCGCCACCAGGAGTCAAGGCTGAGCTGAAGAAACAAAGAACAAAAATGTTCTTGCTCAATAGCATTGGGGGTGTTTTTTTGTTTTTTGTTTTTTGAGTAGGCATGCTAAGAAACAGGTTGGAAAGAGGTCTGGTTGAAAGGAAATTTGAGCTTACTGGCTCAGCAGTTAGATGCCAAAGCCTCTTTGCAAAGTTTAGTTCAATCCCTAAAGAAGTTTGCTCACTTCTGTAGACAGGAGTCTAGCCTCGGTCTAGCCTTTTTCATTCCCTCCCGCCCCCTCCTCCCAAATTCTCCTGCTTGGTGATACTGTTGTCTCAGAATGGAACTATGTGGGCCAAGCATAAAAGACACCGATAACTCAGCAGCTGGAAAGATTGATAGCTTTTCCTATTGTTAAAAATATTTTTGGCCTAGACAACCTCTGAGTTTGCTCAAAGGCCTCACATTTGTAAAACCGACTGCGTAATGAGATGCGTTTTTAAGGCAATGTTTGAGTCAAAGACCTGGCGAGAATCCCGGAGCAGCTGCTCTGAAGAGGAATGTAACCATCATTCCAACACTTCTCAAAGGCTGGGTTGTGTTAAGGGCAAACCCGAACATTTCGTGAATGTGGAACTGAGGATGTCCTGTGGAGGATTTAATTTTTGTTTCTTTTTAAAGAATCAGGTTGGTAAACAGGTTAACAGAGGATTCATGCTTGTTGCATAGGGCTGTTCGGAAGAGCCCAGATATCCATCTGCCTGTTTCTTACACCAAATACCAGCCAACTTTTTAGTCAAACATAATTGAATTCTGAGACGGGCTTGTTTGTTCAGGATAATGTTAAATGTTTTGAATTCTATTTAACTATCATTTGAAAAAAAAACCACAGTTGGTTGGTTTAAGCCACAAATCATGGCCTGTAAGTCACAATGGCTGGATTTGTTTATTTTGCTAAGAGAAAACCAAAGAAATCATATTTTGCCTCATTATGATATGCAAATTCAGGGACAGCGTACTACCTAAAGCCCTCCTAATGATGAATTCATAGAATATCAACCGGAAAGATCGATTTAAGCTATGAATCAAACTCTTTCCAAAATGCAGAAAGTCTCAATATTCCATCTCAGAACATCCTCCCTCACTCCTATAATCCTGAAATTGTTAATAATGACAATTTGTGATGACTGAATGATAGGATTTAGTTGTGGATTCACTATCTAGCTTTTTGATTTGGGTTATGGGTCAAAATGGAGTCAATATGCCCTCCAATTTGTTCTGGAAAAAGAACCCCTTGGAAGAAACCCAAACCTGACGGAAAATAAGAAACCACAAAACATTCTGCATATTCACCTAGTCCCCAAACGGTAATGGTGGTTTGGATTCCAGAAGAGAAAGAAAAATAGCTTCATAAAAGGCAAAATCAAATTCGGGAGAACCCCCCAAAGGGGCAAATGTCATGGCATACCTTCAGATGGCTTTGGTAGGAAATTCCACTGAAGTAAATAAGCAAGCTTCAAGGTGAACAGCCTGTGGCTTCCAGCCTCAGCAATGTCTGCGTGGGAGGTGAGAACTTCTTTAGGTGCATGGAAATGTGGCTTGCCACTCAGAGGAGGCAGGGGAAACCCACTTAGATCTCCGAGCCCAGATATCTCCTTTCTTCCCTTCAGTTCAAAGTCACTGACAGAACTGTCAATATGTACCTAACCCCTGGGGTTCCACTCCTGACTCAACCTGCTGGAATGAAGCGGAAAATCTTGTGTTAAAGCATCACCAGACAAGCAGGAGCAAAATGAAAGATGCAACCTGAATGCAGATCTATAGCCAGCAAACCAAACCAACTGCCAGTTAAATTGTTTAAGACTTGCAGCCCTTGGCCCAATTTCATGGGGTCCTGGAGCTGACTTCAAAAACCCTTGACAAGGCACCTCTGATGAAAGATAGGGTTCTTCTCTGATCTTGAAAGACAGACAGGAAAAAAAGGGATGCGAGAAGAGAATATAAAATGTAGCAGGTTGAGTGGACCTTGCTCATTGGGCTAGTTTCTAGGTTTGCACGATATATTGAATGACAACCAGGGTTAATTCAGCAAAACAGGTTAAGCATATTGTGTGAGCCCAGCTAATAAGAGAAAGAAAGGAAGAGCAGAAAAGAAAGACCGTTAGAATGAAAACCTGGCTCTTGCAATCTGCTTTTGGCTCTACCCTAGCCCATTTAATTTGCCTGCCCTGTATCTTCCAAACAAATTCTCTGATGGAAATGTGGTTTTCTCCATAAAAAAACAAATGAATTAAGGAAGCATGCTTAGCAAAGGCAAACCAGCAGTACCTGCAGCAGGTAATTGAAGCCCAAAATGCTAATTCAATTCTAATTTCCCATCTGAGATTTCCCTTCAAAACACACGAAGTATTGTAACTGCCACTACATTTGCTCCATTCTCAATGGATGTTTTATATTTATTTTTCTCCCTATTTAGCCCCCTCCCTCCCCCTTCCCCTCTCTCTCTCTCAACCCCCCCCCTCTTCCCTGCTTGTACAAACTTTGGGGTGCTTTCCTTGCTTTCTGATACATTTTGTGATGTTCTGGTTATATATATTGCTTGGTGGACAAACTATATATACAGTGCCTTTTGCAACCATTTGAAAGAATACTTGAAAGAAAGGGATAATTTTTTGTAGCAATGGCAACAGTGCTGTGGAAAAACAGAAGGCTCTGAAAGCTATCTGACAATGTGTTTTAAAACTAAAGCCAACTATAGCTCTACTCAAGCAACAAAGCTATTGCTTTACTAGCCAGCAACACTGATGGAGCAGGTGGCAAGTCCCGAGAGACTGTGCTTTAACATCCCTGGCAGCGTCCTGGCCTGCCAATCATATCAAAATCTTGCACCCTTCCAACATGGACCCAGATCTGCAAAGCATTCTGGCACAACTTGGATCCAAAGGAAAGAGAGTGTGCGAGTACTTACAGTACATTTGCAAGACAACTCTCAGTTTCAGAGTGTTCTCAGCCATATCTTGGAGCTGGCTGGCAAAGGTAATAAACACCAATGAATTGCCAAGTGCTTTTGGGACAGACACCAGCAACCATCTCAAAGTCCTCTTGCTGGGTTTTGTTGAAAAGGATTTTTGTTGAAAAGAACTTCTGAATGAGACCTTTTAGCAGCAGAGCTAAACACTGGCTTATCAACCACCTGAAAGGATCCAGAAATGGCATTTGAAAAATATTATCAATGCAGTGCTTAATTAAGAGGGTAAATTTAAATGTTGGGCAACTCAGTTCTTGGATACATTGTTGATTAAGTACTATTTTCTTTCCTTCTAGATCTGCAATTTTAGTAGGGTAGTAGGAGGTTAAAGATTAGTCCTCTCTGCCTGCATCATTTCATTCCACCCCTCTCCTTCCAAGAGACCACGGAAGCACCATTACAAATGAAACCAAGGATTGCTATAAAGGGCAGTTATTATTAGTAGACACATCCAACGAGGGAATGCGACTTTCAACCTGGCCCTGACTACAACTGGAGGACCTGTGGGAGAAGAGAGGTCAAGATTGCATTATTCACATGCCCTGCTCCTTTTTATCATGTTCTGGCATTCATCGGTGAGTGGATAGATGCATTCAGTTCACCCAGGCTTTGCTTACTTTTGAGTGACTGAGAAAATTAGTGGTAGAGTTTAATTTCTAAACATTAATAGCTCAAAAGCAATTTCTTCCCTAGAAAGAAGGGTGATCCCGACAGTCTTCTTCAAAGGCAGCTGTTCTGCCTACTAGCCCTATTGCTGATTGTGTCAGGCTCAACTTAAGACACAGCAGTGTCAGGCAGTCGACCCCCCCCCCACTCCTGCCAACAGTCCAGGTGCAGACCAGATTAACTGAAAGACAGAGTCCTTCTCACTTTCGTTCTGGAGTGGAATGTGCCAAGGTGCTTGGAGTTCCTAGCTGGGATTATGGAGACTGATATTTTAGACAGTAACAAATATTTCCAGGGAAGAAAGTCCTTTTCAGGAAATGCAGTGGCTCACTTGGTTGATGTGCTGCAAAGTGAATAGCTGTTTAATAAAGCAAAAAAAAATATTTTTTTTGCAAGGCAGGGTTTTTTTAACTTTGGAGACCAAAAGGTTCTATGGGGATCTAGGATTTATTTCTTCCAGGAGAAAAAAGCCAGATATAGGATGCTTCTCTTCAAAAAAAAATAAAAGTTTTTGCAAAAAAATTAGTTTTGCAACAAGTTTGTGAGATAGGTTAAGATGGAAGATAGCAAACGTGTCTGTGGAGATTCTCAGTTATCCACCTTTGAAAAAAAAGGTGTTTTTTCAAGAGGCAATTGGGACTTTCTGGTTTTTCTTTGAAGACGTTTCACTTCATCCAAGAAACTTCTTCCGCTCTGACTGGATGGTGGGGAATGGAAAGAGTTATACTCCTTGCAGACAGCTGGCCATTTGCATTCTTTTAGCTGGTCCTTAAATTCACCTGGAGGTTTATCTGTGTCATCAGGTTCACCTGAGTGGTGCAAATGGGTTGTAGAGCCTTCTTAGAACTGCTGAAAGGACTATGTTGTAGATTGGAGATAGATGATGTTCCTCCCCCTCTGTTGAGAGAGGGCTGTTCAATTTTGAAAAATAAAAGAGGCCATCTATGCCCTCTCTCAACAGAGGAGGGGGGGATACGATATTATCTATCTCCAATCTACAACACAGTCCTTTCAACAATTCCAAGAAGGCGCTTGTGGGTCCCAACAATAATGTTAGGATGAAGCTTAGACTTGTTCTTTAGCTCCAACCCATAGGAACAGCTTCTGGGCAGTGCCTAATGTCCTAATGCAAAGTGAGTCTTAAACTTTCCAGTTCCATCTGACCATATTTCTCCAGAAGGCAGGCATCTTCTAATATTATGCTTGTGAGGAAATATTATGGTAGGATGCCTGTCAGTTCTGACCAAATCCCAATATGTAATGCTAGCCTTCACTTTAAAGAGAAGAAGCCCCTTAAAACTTGTGGGTCTTACCCAGAAAAAGGGGAAAGATGTTTCTTTCTAATTCTACCAAGAGACAAACAGGAGGGATCTTTCCCTGTCTTGACACCTGACCCCAGATGACTCCTGATGGTTTCAATAGTTCCATCACTCTGGACAATGTTCAGCTGAGGGCCCATGCATCCGGAACTCCTGCCACAATAATTTTTATTGGCAGAAAACCAATACAATAGTAGAGCATCTTTCTTGGTCTAAGCTATCAGCCATAGGACAAGGTGTACTGGCAAATCAGCCAGAGAACTGAGTTGGGAGAATCCTTCCAAGAAAAGCAACAGGGGTAAGAGAAAGAAACCAGCTCTGCAAGAAAGGCATTTCTGTTTTGAGAACTCATTTAACATAACTATCTTTTGTTGCCATATCAGTACATTTAAATGTCAAGTCCTTCTGTTTGAACAATTTCCACTGTTCCTTTTTTGCATGGTGCCTTTTGCAAGTGTTGGACTGCAATTCCCATCATTTTCATTAGGAGTTCAACACCTCTGAAGGGCATCAAAATTGTGTATTGATTTGTGGAATATTCTTTGTTTTAACTCTGGGTTAAAACTGATTCTTCTACTCAGAATGAATGCACCCTTAAACAAATTCATTTGTCCCAATAATACTGTGTAGCTTATTTAAATGTAAACTTGTCTCCTACTGTTTTCTAGACTATATCTTCCATTAGTTATAGAGGTTTCAACTCTTTTCTAAATGGTCAGGGGCATTTTTTTTAATTCAAATGAGGGCTTTATTGTGGCATCCAACAGGCAGAAGTTCACATTTTAGTGTCTCCCCCCCCCCCATATTTTCTCAAAATCCTGCCTTGGGCCTTTTTTTCATATTCAGGAAAAGAAGAAGGAACAGCTGCATCATGCCCTTTGATTGGCATGTGACAAAAGCTCTCCATCTGGAAGCACAAGTGACTTAGAATCAAGCCAATACCCCCCACCCCCACCCCTTGAAAACCGAATAAAATGTTGTTCTTTCCTTAAAATGTGAGATGCCATTTCAAATAAAAACTTAAGCCCAATGGCTAAGAAAAATATTTGAGTTTGGCCAGAATGTTGTAGCTGCAGTTATTTCCAAGGGTTTTCCCTTCTGGAAAGAATGTCCAGTACGTCCTCTTTCCCCAAAACAGAAGGGTTCGTGGATGAAACATGTTCTTCTTGGAAGAAGAGCTTCCCTTGAGCAACGTAAAACCTGTTTTTTTGCCCCCTATTCTGTCCCCCTTTTATCAGGTGCAGGTGCAGTGAACACCTTGGCCACTAGCCATCTGGCTGCCTGCCAGCCACGGTGGAGGACTAATGCCTGCAGCTGTTTCCAATCTACAGAGGCTGGGCTGGGAACTGCTAGTGGAGGTTTGGCAGCCAACATGCTACGCGCACGCATGTTTGTGTTTCAGAGCAAGCCAAGCCCACAGGGGCGTCAGACAAAGTGCTAGGGGTGCCCCACCCACTACTGAACGTCAACAGCTGGACAAGCAAGCACTCCGCGTCAGCAGCTCTTGAAAGCAGATGCCAGGGGCTGTATATAGGCCAGGTAGGGAATCCATCTGAAATTAAGGAACTTCGCTCGTCAGCCTCTAAAACCACATATTTCCAGTCAACACTGAGAAGAGAATCCCCGAGCCCCAGTAGGGCCAATTCTAAAATAAAATAAGGTAAAAATACTTTTCAATGCACCAAAAGAAATGCTGGCCATGTTTTCCCTAATAAAAAAGAGGTTCCTTTTGCCAGGGGTAGAGGGAGAGTTCCATCAAACTAAGTGACTTACATGTGGTTTTGGATTAGAGAAGCATCACTTTTTATTTATTTATTTTTACATTTATATACCGCCCCCTTCCGAAGACTCGGGGCGGTTTACAGCTTATAAGCAATACTCTTACATCAGTA